>JAVTVY010020030.1:0-79672 GCA_036873755.1 Hanleya hanleyi | reverse complement strand
GGCTGGATATCTAGGCTCTTCTGAACTGTGGGTATAGGCGGACTCTCCGTGATCGCATCACCAATGGCGTTCGTCTCCCCGGGCTTATCTTCACTGGGTCTCACCTTCCGCGGCTCTTCTTCAGTAGGAAGTTGTCGCCCAAACCGTAGAGACGGACCATGAATCAAACGCTGATGCCGTCTTAACTGACTGCGTCGTTTGAAGAGTTGACCACATTCATTACATTGTTCCTTCGCGCCCTCGTGGAGTGAGCGTTCGTGGCGCAGTAAAACATCTTCCCGATTAAATAACCGTGCGCAGGTTATACAAGTATATAGTGTACCGTTGTGGGTGGAGGCCTCGTGGCGTCGCAAATCTTCTGGGCGAGTAAACTGCTTCTGGCAAGTTGTGCAAGTGAACATCTTAGTGGTTGACAGAGTGTCTGATGAAACGGCCAGGCCGCTTCCCTTTTATAGCACGCTAGCTGGTGATCTATTTTTAGCACACTCAGTTCAACTATCCCCAAGTCGAGGGCCGAGCCGTGACATCTTCAGTAACCTCCGTGTCTCTTCGGGCACCTCAAAGCCTGTGGAGCTCAGGAGGCTGGAAGTGACATTTGCATATGACCTCTGCGAGTCTGGGGCAATGAAGGATGGTATTTGGTGTAGAGATGGACCATCCTTGGGAACCAGTGCGTCATGGGAGGTGTCATGTTGTAGCTCTCGGGGTGTAGACCCCAATTTTAGGGATAGCCACAGCATCTGTGACGTCATTGGTGACGTCATCAGTACGAGTAGTAGCGAAAATGGGCATTTTTAGCAGTGAAGGAGTATACACTATGTACAAATAGAATACAGGTGGTATGTACAAATAGAATAGTAGTGGTATGTATAAGGTACAAAAAAAAATCTGTCAGGAGTAGGATTCGAACCTACACCAGCTCTTCGCCGACCAGCACTTAATACCGGCGCCTTAGACCACTCGGCCATCCTGACTGTTTACAGTTTTTAACTCGTGTATCAACAGTTATATAGTGTGTTCGACATTTTTTCACAAGTCCAAGTAAGTAGTGCTCACACCATCGGCCAGGACTTTCCGTTTCGGGTAAAAGAAAGTAAAGGCGTCTCGTTGCTGGATGTACGTCCGCATTTCGGATATAGCTCATGGAGCTCCAGAGCTCCAAGAGTTCCGAAGCGCCGAGTTCCAAGAGCATCCGAAATGCGGACGTACATCCAGCAACGAGACGCCTTTACTTTCTTTTACCCGAAACGGAAAGTCCTGGCCGATGGTGTGAGCACTACTTACTTGGACTTGTGAAAAAATGTCGAACACACTATATAACTGTTGATACACGAGTTAAAACTGTAAACAGTCAGGATGGCCGAGTGGTCTAAGGCGCCGGTATTAAGTGCTGGTCGGCGAAGAGCTGGCGTAGGTTCGAATCCTACTCCTGACAGAATTTTTTTTTGTACCTTATACATACCACTACTATTCTATTTGTACATACCACCTGTATTCTATTTGTACATAGTGTATACTCCTTCACTGCTAAAAATGCCCATTTTCGCTACTACTCGTACTGATGACGTCACCAATGACGTCACAGATGCTGTGGCTATCCCTAAAATTGGGGTCTACACCCCGAGAGCTACAACATGACACCTCCCATGACGCATTCGGACCAAGGATGGTCCATATCTACACCAAATACCATCCTTCACTGCCCTGTGACCTCGCAGAGGTCATATGCAAATGTCACTTCCGAGCTCTGAGCTCCACAGGCTTTGAGGTGCCCAAAGAGACACGGAGGTTACCGAAGATGTCACGGCTCGGCCCTCGACTTGGGGATAGTTGAACTGAGTGTGCTAAAAATAAATCACCAGCTAGCGTGCTATAAAAGGGAAGCGGCCTGGCCGTTTCATCAGACACTCTGTCAACCACCAAGATGTTCACTTGCACAACTTGCCAGAAGAAGTTTACTCGTCTAGATAGTTTACGACGCCACGAGACCTCCACCAACAACGATGGACTGTATACTTGTATAACCTGCGCACGGTCATTTAATCGGGAAGATGATTACTGCGCCACGAACGTTCATTCCACGAGGACGCGACGGAACAATGTAAGGATTGTGGTCAACTCTTCAAACGACGCAGTCAGTTAAAACGGCATCAGCGTTTGAGCCATGGTCTTACTACTGAAGAGGAGCCGCGGAAGGTCAGGCCCACTGAAGATAAGCCCGGGAAGACGAACGCCACTGGTGATGCGATGACGGAGAGCCCGCCTATACCTACAGTTGGGAAGAGCCTGGATTTCCAGCCGGACCCCACCGTTACGGTTTCGAGTCATACGTCATACATCGAACATTTTCTGGACGAGCCCATAAATGTTCCTAGCGATCTCTTACCCGAAGATCATGCAGAGAGTGACATCTCTCGGCGCCATTGGTCCATGACACGGCACTGTTTCCACCGTCATCGCCCTATTCAAGATATCTACAATTTCCCACTGACCAACCTCACCCGTCTACGCAGCTACGTGAAAACCATCTTCAATGACCAACCTACGGCCTTCACATTAAATGTAGCATTTGGGTACATCTTATGCCATAAGATGACGGGTGAATTGCGCTATTTCTATTCCAGTGCCTTCAACCCAGTGTACGACCAACCGTTTACCATCATTAACCGGAGGTCACTAGAGATGATGCTGGACCAAGTGTCCAACGACCCAACACACAATGGGTGGTAAAGAGGGTGACCAATGTTACGTTTTTCGTGACCAAGACGACCAATCAACCCATCGGGTGAATGCGTCACCCATACACTGATGAATACCACAACATGCCGTACATACTCTCTATGTCTACATGCTGATCGTTGACTTGAGCTCGTTAAACACTTGTGCCTGATGTGACGATGCGTTGAATAATAAAACACGGTGTTTGATATTTCGAATGCGAACATACTAAACATACCCAGGGCGGCTCCCCCAGCCTAGGTATGATGTAACATTGGGGATAATAAACTGTATGAACATTGCTGAACGTGTTGTTATTCACATCACCCCATTGACTTGATAGGCAGATCCCAATAAGCCCGGGGACCGATATTAGCCCTTTTGGCTAGAGGTGATAGGGGTTTTCCCCTAGTTTAGAACTGATTGTGCTAAAATAGATCAACAGCTAGCTTGCTATAAAAAGGAAACGGCCTGGCCGTTTCATCAGACACTCTGTCAACCACCAAGATGTTCACTTGTACTGCGTGCTCGAAATCCTTCACTCGCCGGCACGACTTGCGCCGCCATGAGGCTACCAAGCACGATGGAACCGCCCGGTATAGCTGTACGATATGTAGGCCTACACTGTCGTTTCAGCGCCCAGATCATTTACAGCGCCATGAACGTTCAATTCATGGGCCATCCAAGCGTCCATGCGAATAATGTGGTCAACTCTTCAAACGATCCAGTCAGTTAAAACGGCATGAGCGTTTGATTCATGGTGCATCACCACGGCATGAGGGACAACTTTCCACTAAAGAGGTACCCATGAGGGACAGATCCACTGAAGATGAACCCGGGGAGGAGAATGCCACTGGTGATGCGATCACGGAGAGCCCGCCTATACCCACAGCTCAGAAGAGCCTAGATATCCAGCCGGTCCCTAGCATCACTGTTTCCAGTCATACGCCTGACAACAACGAACATTTTCTGAAAGATGCGGTGGATGTTCCCAGCGATCTCTTACCCGAAGATCATCCAGTGAGTGAGATGTATCGACGCCATTGGTCCATGATCCGACACTGCTTCCACCGTCATCGCCCTATATTGGACTTGTACAATTTCCGACTGACCGACCTCGCCCGTCTACGCAGCTACGTGGAAGCTATCTTCAATGACCAACCTACGTCCTTCACATTAAATGTAGCATTTGGGTACATCTTATGCCATAAGATGACGCGTGAATTGTGTTATTTCTATTCCAGTGCCATCAACCCAGTGTACGACCATCCTTTCACAATCACCAATCGGGCGTCGCTAGAGACGATGCTGACCCAACTGGACACTGTGGATCCCTTAGAATGGGCCTATGAACAGCGTCCCAACACCAAGTGGATAGTGGAGAGGGTCACCAATGTTACGTTCTTCGTGGTTAAACTGACCCACCACCCCCATCGGATAAAAGTATTCACCCATGCACTGATAGATACTCAGAATGCGCAAACAACTATCTGAGGATATGTTTCCTCAACGGTATCCTGGCCTGTCCGATGACGATTAGAACAAACGGTTCAGGGCGAACATGGCCGAAGATGGAACTTTCTGAAATGGCGACTTCTGATTGGACAAGAGTAGCCGAGAATACATCTAACGGACAGGAACGAATATGACAGATGCAAATGGTGGCCTCTGATTGGACAAGAATATTCTTGAATTGTAAATATACCCAACGCGGCTCCCCCAACGTGGGTATGATGTAACATTGGAGAGAATAAACTATATGAAAAAAACCTTCTTGTTGTTGTTGTTCTCTTATGTGTGATCATTGTTGTTGTTGCTGTTGTTGTTCTCTGTCCGGTCTATATCATGGTGTTATGTTAGAGTGTTAAGGTGTAACGACGGGCGTCGACTGGCGTCACTGCATTTCGAAGAATTCCATGGAATATCAGAGCTTCTGAGCTATTTCACCTGGGCGTTGAAGCATTAAGAATGGCGTTGGTGGGCGTTGCTACAAGATGACACCTCACACGATGCATTCGCACCGCGGATGGTTCATCTCTACACCAAATACCATCCTTCACTGCCCCAAAATGCTCACTTTCGCTACTACTCGTACTGATGACGTCACCAATGACGTCACAGATGCTGTGGATATCCCTCAACTCGGAATGTACACCCTGAGAGCTACAACATGACACCTCTCAGGACGCATTCGGACCAAGGATGGTTCCTCTCTACTCCGAATACCTTCCTTCACTGCCCCAAAATGTCCACTTTCGCTACTACTCCTACTGATGACGTCAACAATGACGTCACAGATGCTTCGACATGCCTCAACTCGGAATGTACACCTCGAGAGCTACAAAATGACACCTCACACGACGCATTCGGACTAAGGATAGTCCCTCTCTACACCAAACTCACCCCCACGCACCCACAAAATGTCCACTTTCGCTACTACTCGTACCGATGACGTCATCAATGACGTCACAGATGACGCGGACATCCCTTAAATCGGAATGAACACCCCGAGAGCAACAAAATGACACCTCACACGATGCATTCGGACCAAGGATGGTCCCTCTCTACCCCAACACCTTCATGTACTGCCCCAAAATGGCCACTTTACTTACTACAACCAACTGCGCATGCGCAGATTGACGCGACTTGCATTAAAAAACACGCCATTCTGACTCTACCCCACACAAGCTTCACTTTGACACCCTCCACGACCCATTCGAACCAAGGATGGTCCCTCTCTACCCCAAACACACCCCTACATAGCACCCAAAATGCCCCTTTCGCTACTACTCGTACTGATGACGTCACTGATGATGTCACAGATGACGCGGACATCCCTTAAATCGGAATGTACACCCCGAGAACTACAAGATGACACCATCCAGGACGCATTCGAACCGTGAATAGCCCATCTCGACTCCAAATACCTTCATGTACGGCCCGAAAATGGCCACTTTCGCTACTACTCGTACCGATGACGTCACCGATGACGTCACAGATGACGCGGACATCCCTCAAATCGGAATGTACACCCCGAGAGCAACAAAATGATACCTCACACGATGCAGTCGGACCAAGGATGGTCCCTCTCTACCCCAAACACCTTCATGTACTGCCCCAAAATGGCCACTTTACTTACTACAACCAACTGCGCATGTGCAGATTGACGCGACTTGCATTCAAAAACACGCCATTCTGACTCTACCCCACACAAGCTTCACGTTGACACCCTCCACGACCCATTCGAACCAAGGATGGTGCCTCTCTACCCCAAACACACCCCTACATAGCACCCAAAATGCCCCCTTTCGCTACTACTCGTACTGATGACGTCACTGATGACGTCACTGATGACGTCACAGATGACGGGAACATCCCTCAAATCGGAATGTACACCCCGAGAACTACAAGATGACACCTTCCAGGACGCATTCGAACCGTGAATAGCCCATCTCGACCCTAAATACCTTCATGTACTGCCCGAAAATGGCCACTTTCGCTACTAGTCGTACCGATGACGTCACCGATGACGTCACAGATGACGCGAACATCCCTCAAATCGGAATGTACACCCCGAGAACTACAAGATGGCACCTTCCAGGACGCATTCGAACCGTGATTAGGCCATCTCGACCCCAAATAACTTCCTTCACTGCCCCAAAATGGCCACTTTACTTACTACAACCAACTGCGCATGCGCAGATTAACGCGACATGCATTCAAACACACACCATTCTGACTCTACCCCACACAAGCTTCACTTTGACACCTCACACGACCCATTCGAACCGTGATTAGCTCATCTCTAACCCAAACACACCCCTACATAGCACCCAAAATGCCTGTTTTCTATACTACGGCCAGACTGAGCATGCGCAGACTATTGAACACGGACGAACCATTAGTGTAGTCAAGTCCTCCACGAGAGCTTCAAAATAAGACCTCACTCGACCCCATTGGACCATTAGGGACTCACCTAGACTCCAACATGTCCACCCCGTATGGCCCTATACACTCATAGCCATGCAGTATAGGCCTACCCAGGCCTCGGTGACTTTTTTCAAAAATTTCACCGATTCGTTCCGCAACACTTCCTATCGTGTTCTAAATGACGAGACGAGTAAAACGAGACCCCACAACACTACCACAAATGTGTAGAAGTACGTTTCCCAGGGGGATAAACATTGAACCTATACCCCAGTATGGGACTATATGGGGCTCGGTGACTTTTTTCAAAAATTTCACTGATTCGCACGGGGACACTTCCTATCATGTTCTAAATGACGAGACGAGTAAAACGAGACCCCACAACCCTACCGCAAATGTATAGAAGTACGTTTCCCAGGGGACAAACATTGATCCTATACCCTCAGTATGGGACTATATGGGGTTCGGTGACTTTTTTCAAAAATTTCACCGATTCGCACGGGGACACTTCTTATCATGTTCTAAATGACGAGACGAGTAAAACGAGACCCCATAACCCTACCGCAAATGTATAGAAGTAGGTTTCCCAGGATGGTCCTATACCCCCCATACCCCATATAGGCATTTTCCCGTAATTTAGGATAAAGTCCGTATTCCGTATTTTTTCAGGAAAATTTTTACATACACCCACCCTGGAACTAGGGGAGATAACTCTATTGATAGACAAGCCCCGTTAAGCCCGGCGACCTATATACCCCTCATACCCCATATAGGCATTTTCCCAGGTTTTTCGATAAAGTCCGTGTTCCGTATTTTTTTTTTTTCAGGAAAAATTTTACATGCACCCACCCAGCCATCAAATACCCCATCACCTAGGCTTCACTTTGATACCTCACTCGACCCCATTCGACCATTAGGGGCTCCCCTAGCTCCAAAACGGCTATTTCCATACCCTTGGGCCACCGCGCATGCACACAATGCCGATATTTCAATCCCACACCCACCTCATCAGATGCCCCCTCACATAAGCTTCACTTTGATACCTCACTCGACCCCATCGGTCCACTAGGGGCTCCCCTACATCTCAAAACGATTATTTCCATACCCTTGGGCCACCGCGCATGCGCAGAATAACGCTATGTCAACCCCACACCCAGCCCATTAGATGCCCCTTCACATAAGCTTCACTTTGATACCTCCCTCGACCCCATCGGACCATTTTATCTAGGGACTACTTTTTCTCCGCGGAAGCTTTTTCCCGAGACCGAATCACCGCCAAAACCGCGGCCAAACCGCATCACCGCGGATGAATACATCCTGAATGCATCCCCTCCAACAATTGGAACTCTCCTAGATTGGAGGTAGCTTTTGGTCCTTCTGCCGGAACTATACTGCACTTGACCTCTGTGATCCTCCCGTGACCTCCCGTGACCTCCACATTTCCTCCACAAATCTGCGCAGAAACACCTGCGCACTCGTCAAAATGCGGTCTGTAATGCCGTTATTCTACTACTTAGCTCCCCACTGCTGCGTCGTTTCCTTGGTTTACGCTATTCAAGTCGACATGCCACTTCTGTCCAACCAGTAGTCTGGCGTAGATCCATTTCATGACACGTTAGGGTACAAATCAGACAGAAACATCCATCATATTGGGATTTGGTGAATTATACTGTACTACCCACTGGGCAAAAATAGTTGATTAATCGTTGTATCAATGATATAACCTGTCTTTCGGTGGGAATTCGTTGAAGATGAAATAGATCAAGTCAACTAAACGCGAGGTTGATTCAAGTCGCTGGCATACGTCGAACCACAGTCGGACAGCAAATGTTGACACCCTATATCGTGGTACGATTTTGTCCTGTTTTATCGAGGATAATTAGACACATTTAGAATCTCGTCCCAATATTAAAAATGAACAGCAACACTCGGGTTTCTCACAATGAATCCGTCGGGGTGGTGGAAAAGGTCTTGAGACCAGGACTTTCAAAATTATTTCCGGTAGCTGCATTTGCCTAACAGGCTATATTTAAACATATTCCTTACTGACCGCTATGTGGTCTTTCTGGCTATGCAAATTATTCTGAAGCAAATTGAGCATTGCTTACCTTATTTCAAGTTACAATTTCAATCAAAAGTATGTCGAAAATGACCAATAATCTGTCTATCAACCTATTTAGATAAGTTATCTAAAATACAGAGAAAAAATATTCCACATTTTCATAACGAAGGCAAGGATATTGCTTTAAAAAAATCTTAAATCGGAGTGATATACAAGAGGTTAGTCCATCAACAAACTCTGACAAACGAAATACTAACGTTCAGGTCTGAAATGATATAAATGTATATGGAATGTGTGGGAGGTGATTGAAAAATGATATCACTCCTGTTAATTTCTCGCATTATGTGAACATACGCTATCATACTTCTCTGACGATATATTCTGTTCTTTTTGGAATACGTCAGCTTCACCTGGCGAGGTCATGTGTAATGTACACTGTCCTCCTCCTTCCGTCTTTTGTTATTTAGTTTCTAAACTTTTCAATAAATTGACCAGGATAACCATGGGGACACCGGTATTGGCGTCGGTGATTCAAAAGGATTAAGAAATTGTAAAATTCAACTCTTTTTGCTGGTTTGTGGACTGGATACATCAGTAGCACCCCATCTGTCAGGTATTGAAATTATCATCAAATATCGTCAAATATGTCAAAGATCAATGTTACGCTGTTAACATGAAATTTTCCCCCAGAAATGGACAATTTCTTCAGACCAAAGATGTGGATTGTGACCAAACTTCAGGAATACCTAAAACTTATTGCAAACAAGATATCATGTGAGGCCGATAGGTCAAAGGTTAAAGAAGGAAAAGAAAGAAAACCATTGTAACTATTTACCAAGAATGAGGTATAAAGGTCAGTGGTCAAGATCACAGACCATCAGCTTCTCACTCATTGTAATCCCGAATTCTTCAGCCGTTTAGTTTTCTTATGATCTCAATTAAAAATATTACGATTTTTTACGGCGAACTATATTTCACTGAGTGTATAACCGATATTTTAAACATATCATTGCGTGAACTGTTCAGACCGGTTCTGTGCGTGCAGGGACTTATACGCAAGAACAGAAAAATTGACGTCCTGGTAACTGAATTCACAAGCGGCCTCGTACCGTATTAATAGCACAGACAATACACGACTTGCCGTCGTCTGAAAGAGGCAAAAAAGAAGAGTTATTGCCCCTGTTCAGGAGCAACATTCAGATACAGCAATGCGTTCAACATGGGCCTCGGGGAAAATCACCATCATAAGTTTGATTATAGACCGTGTCAGAAGCTGACAGGGACTTGAAATATCACCGAACTGTTCTAGAGTGAAAGAAGTCTGAAGAAATCATGTAAACAATCCTTTAAATAACCTTTTTCATCAATGTTCAGTCTGTGCGTATACTTACAGCATGCACGAAGCAAAAGTTTTTTCGTGGTTCGCATGGTACTATGGGAAGAAAACATAGCGTTTTTTGCTATTTTTAGACGACCGGCAAGGCGTGTATGTTTTCAATAAATTTCTGTTTTCTGGGGTGTGGAAGGCAATTTGATGTTGACCTTTGACCTTTGACATTTTCACTACCTGGCATATCCTCTTCATGTTGTATCTACTCTGAAAGCTAATGTGAATTTCTGTGATTTACCCGAGTCTGAGACCAAATTTGACCTTTGACCTCCATTTTGTTTTAAGATACTTCGTCTTCCCCTCATATAAAACGCGCATTTCGACATTGATCTTTGTTGCTGCCACTGGGGAATGTAGATCGGGGAGTTGGTGCAGCAGCGAAAATACTCAGGAATTGAAGTTGCCACTGGGGAGTGTAGATCGGGGAGTTGGTGCAGCAGCGAAACTACTCAGGAATTGAAGCTGCCACTGGGGAGTATAGATCGAAGAGTTGGTGCAGCAGCGAAACTACTCAGGAATTGAAGTTGCCACTGGGGAGTTTAGATCGGGGAGTTGGTGCAGCAGCGAAACTACTCAGGAATTGAAGCTGCCACTGGGGAGTGTAGATCGGGGAGTTGGTGCAGCAGCGAAACTACTCAGACATTTTCAACGATCTTATGACTGCCAAGTTTTTCCCGGTGTTCGTGGAAACTCATTTAGTCCATGAGCCAGACCCCAAAATTTCATCAATTGGTACCACCTGGGGTGGCAAATTCTCATTATGTTTTTTTGAAAGTCCTATATCCTTAGATGCCTAAAAACTTTGAAAGCAATCCAGGACACACAGCTTAGTGGTAGTAATCACCTCTTAAAGACGAACACCCGTGTCCAATCTGAGGGACCAGATTTGGGGGTAGGGGAAATATAAGTCGAATATCTTTGCAAGTAATGGTGATATAGTGATATTCGGCCACTCGAAATGTTGGTAATCTGATCCTCTATATGTTGGTATCGGTTAAATGCTAATATTTCACTTATCTAGGTCACCAGAGGTCAAAAGGTCACGAAATCTGAACCCTGTCTAAAAGGTGACCACCTGTAGGAAAACTCGCTGCAGATACCATACCAATGGGACCTTCTTAACCTAAATGGGTTCAAATGGAAGCCAAGAAGTACCCAAGTCTAAAATAAGTCTAAACAAGCGGAGTTTATTATTATTTAGACTGTAGCACAGAACTGTTTTTGATGCATTTTCAAAAATGGTCTTTTTATTGCGCTAAAACCAGGAAAAATTGTATGAAGTTAGACAGCTTGAAATTAGTTGCATATTTTGACAAATAACTACTCCAGATGCTGATGGCCATGTCTTAGGTCTATTCAGGGATTAGTTAAGCTACATTTCGAGGTAATTAGGTCACCAGAGGTCAAGGTCAAAGATTCTCAATTATTAATTTTCTACATTTTTACTTGGGACTTTCATATTACAAGGTATTTACATTGCCACCAGTTTCAAGTATAGAGTATCAGAGACATCTCTGGTGCACCCTGTGCCGTATAACCCGTAGGGCAAAGGGTAAACCGGAGTGCGAGTGCACCAGGTATGGGTGTCCGCAGGGGTCAAAGGTCAATCATCCTCCAAATCCCCTTTATCGCTCGTTAAGGCGCTGAGACGGGCGTTAAGGCGTACAGATAGGGCGTTAAGGCGTTGAGACGGGTGTTAAGTCGTAACGACGGGCTTTGACGGGCGTCACTGCATTTCGATGTATTGGTGGCAATTCCATGAAAATCAGAGCTTCTGAGCTAGTTCAC
Source organism: Hanleya hanleyi (assembly GCA_036873755.1). NCBI lineage: Eukaryota > Metazoa > Mollusca > Polyplacophora > Lepidopleurida > Hanleyidae > Hanleya > Hanleya hanleyi. The sequence goes on along the minus strand of JAVTVY010020030.1, from coordinate 67,787 downwards.
CAGGTCGTTGAAGCGTTAAGCTAAGCGTTGATGAGCGTTACCGTCTATAAGAGCAAGTTTATTCCCAAAACACGCACAGTCGACATTCAACCGTCAACATGGCTTATACTTGCTCTAAGTGCGAACGCACGTTCACCAGACGTTAAGATATGATGCGACACGAGAAAAATATACATGGGATTGAAGACCCCGAGGCACAAGAAGCCGATACAGAGACTGATGAGAGTCCATTGACTGATACCGAAACAGAGATTGCTGAGATTCTATCTAGTGATACGGAGAGCTTGACCTCAGATAGTCAGCCTACGTCCGAGGAAAGTGAGGCAGTACCTAGCTTCTTGGATCGTATTGTGAGAGCAGCTATCAATATTCACTCTGCTGCAATCGAGAACGCCGGACAGGATTACACCCAAATGCGCCCGTGCATCAACAGCCATGGCGATTTATGAAGAGTATACCTTACTACCGCTTGAAATGAAAGGCGACCCCACGCACAGGTCCATCATGAAGACCAAGCGTCACTTGGAAGAGGATATGGGGCTACCACCCACCAAGGCCCTGGAAAATGCGATCAGAATGCGCAAACAACTCTTTCAGGACATGCTGCCTCAGTGGTATCCTGAACTGCCCGATGATGCTTAGGTCACACCGAGCAAAGATGGAACTTTCTCACAGGACGGCTTATGATTGGACAAAAGCAGCCGAGAATATGACAGATGCAGCGCCAAATGGCGGCCTCTGATCGAACAAGAGTCTTCTTGAATTGTAAACATGTCCAACGCGGCTGTTGTTGTTGTTGTTCTCTGATCTATCATCCTTGTTGTTGTTGTTGTTAAGGCGTAATGAAGGGCGTTGACGGGCGTCACTGCTTTTCCAATGAATTAGTGACAATTCCATGAAAATCAGAGCTTTTGTGCTAATTCACCAGGGCGTTGAAGCGTTGAGCTTGGCGTTGGCGGGTGTTGCTACAAGATGCCACTTCAAACAACGCATTCGGACCCAGAATGATCCATTTCTACCCCAAACACCTTCCTTCAAACCCCCAAAATATCCACTTTGGCTACTACTCCTAAACTCACTCACTCACTCACCATCGTTAGTGCGTCCATGCGTTAAGACGGGCGTTGGACATGCCTCATTCAGTCACTCATTCACTCGCTCATTCACTCACTCTGGGAGTTCATTTGGACCATTTTGGCCCCATCAGCCCATCGTCGGGCAGTTCAGGATACCACTGAGGCAGCATGTCCTGAAATAGTTGTTTGCGCATCCTGATCGCATTTTCCAGGGCCTCGGTGGGTGGTAGCCCCATATCCTCTTCCAAATGACGCTTGGTTTTCATGATGGACCTGTGCGTGGGGTCGCCTTTCATTTCAAGCGATAGTAAGGTATACTGTTGATAGATCGCCATGGCTGTTTTCCTGATGCCGAGGCGCATTTGGCTGTTGTAAGTTATCCTTTCCGGCGTCCTCGATTGCTGCAGCGTGACTATTGATAGCTGCTCTCACAATACGATCCCAAAAGGTAGGTTCTGCCTCACTTTCCTCGGACGTACGCTGACTATCTGAGGTCAAGCTCTCCGTGTCACTAGATAAACTCTCGGCAATCTCTGTTTCGGTATCAGTGGATAGACTCTCAGCGTTCGCACTTAGAGCAAGTATAAGCCATGTTGACGCTTGAACGTCGACTGTGCGTGTTTTGGGAATACGCTTGCATGTATAGACAGTAACGCCCATCAACGCTTAGCTTAACGCTTCAACGCCCTGGTGAACTAGCTCAGAAGTTCTGATTTTCATGGTATTGCCACCGATACATCGAAATGTAGTGACGCCGTCAACGCCCGTCGTTACGCCTTAACGCCCTTCTCAACGCCTCAACGCCCTATCTTTACGCCTTAACGCCCGTCTCAGCACCTTAATGAGCGATAAAGGGGGTTTTTGAGGACGATTGACCGTTGACCCCTGCGGACACCCATACCTGGTGCACTCGCATCCTGGTGTATCCTATGCCCTACGGGCACGATGTCTCTGATGCTCTATACTTGAAACTGGTTGCAATGTAAATGCCTTGTAATATGAAAGTCCCAAGTAAAAATGTAGAAAATTAATAATTGAGAATGTTTGACCTTGACCTCTGGTGACCTAATTACCTCGAAATGTAGCTTAACTAATCCCTGAATAGACCTAAGACATGACCATTAGCATTTGGAGGAGTTATTTGTCAAAATATGCAACTAATTTCAGGCTGTCCAATTTCATACAATTTTGCCTGTTTTTAGCGCAATAAAAAGACCATTTTTGAAAATGCGTCAAAAACAGTTCTGTGCCACAGTCTCAATAATAATAAACTCTACTTGTTTAGACATATTATAGACTTGGGTACTTCTCGGCTTCCATTTCAACCCATTTAGGTTAAGAAAGTCCCATTGGTATGATATCTGCAGCGAGTTTTCCTACAGGTGGTCACGTTTTAGACAGGGGTCAGATTTCGTGACCTTTTGACCTCTGGTGGCCTACATAATTGGCATATTAACATATAACAGATACCAACATATAGAGGATCAGATTACCAAAATTTCGAGTGAACAAATGTCACTATATCACCATCACTTTAGTTATTCAGCTTTATATTTCCCCTACCCCAAAATCTGGTCTCTCAGATTGGACTCCGGTGTCCATCTTTGAGAGGTGGTTACTACCTTTAACCTGTGCGTCCCGGATTGCTTTCAAAGTTTTTTTTCACCTATGGATATAGGACTTCCAACAAGCATAACGAGAATTTGCCACCCCAGGGGATTTGGGAATACGCTTGCATTGATAGACAGTAACGCCCATCAACGCTTTGCTTAACGCTTCAACGCCCTGGTGAACTAGCTCAGAAGGTCTGATTTTCATGGAATTGCCACCAATACATCGAAATGCAGTGACGCCGTCAACGCCCGTCATTACGCCTTAACGCCCGTCTCAACGCCTTAACGCCCTATCTTTACGCCATAACGCCCGTCTCAGCGCTTTAACGAGCGATACAGGGGATTTGGAGGACGATTGACCTTTGACCCCTGCTGACGCCCATACCTGGTGCACTCGCATCCTGGTGTACCCTATGCCCTACGGGTTATACGGTACAGGGTGCACCAGTGAGGAATACATTGTAATATGAAAGTCCCAAGTAAAAATGTAGAAAATTAATAATTGACAATCTTTGACCTTGACCTCTGGTGACCTAATTACCTCGAAATGTAGCTTAACTAATCACTGAATAGTCCTAAGACATAGCCATTAGCATTTGGAGTAGTTATTTCTCAAACTATGCAACTAATTTCAAGCTGTCCCACTTCATACAATTTTGCCTGGTTTTAGCGCAATAAAAAGACCATTTTTGAAAATACGTCAAAAACAGTTCTGTGCCATCGTCTAAATAATAATAAACTTCACTTGTTTTGACTTATTATAGACTTGGGTACTTCTTGGCTTCCATTTGAACCCATTTACGTTGAGAAAATCCCATTGGTATGGTATCTGCAGCGTGTTTTCCTACAGGTGGTCACATTTTATGCAGGATTCAGATTTTGTGACCTTTTGACCTCTGGTGACCTAGATAATTGACAAATTACCATATAACAGATACCACCATATAGAGGATCAAATTACCAACATTTCGAGTGGCCAAATGTCACTATATCACCATTACTTGCAAAGTTATTTAACTTTATATTTCCCCTACCCCCACATCTGGTCCCTCAGATTGGACTCGGGTGTGATTACTACCATTAAGCTGTGAGTCCCGGATTGCTTTCAAAGTTTTTTGTCATCTATGGATATAGGGCTTCCAAAAAAACATAATGAGAATTTGCCACCCCAGGTGGTACCGATATTTGGTCTGGCTCATGGACTAAAACCACAGCTTTTGAGAGGCGCATGTTGAGTGCTTTTGTGGGACTAACTCATTCTCATTAGAAAGTGTGTTTGGGCAGTAATTTAGTATCAAATAATACCAGTATAAGTGTAATTCATTGTAGAAAACAATGGGATATTCACTTTGCCTGTATCCATTTACATTTTCATGAAATATGTGTGTTGAGTTACAGTTTGGAATTTTCGTTATTTAAGCTTACCCCTCAAGACCCTCTGCATTATCTTTTTATAGTAAGTTTCTAAAATCCAGTGGTGGTCAAATCATTTACGTAATAATTTCCCTGTATTCAGAAATGTTTTCTTTCCATTTTACTTCTGAAATATTCATGGAAGGTTGCAAGCATTTCCCCCTGATCTACAGAAAGAGCTCTGCATATGACAGTTTTGAAGCTGTAAGGTGACAGGGGAGATAATCAAATAGAACTGTAATATACTAGGGAGGAGGTACATGAAACAATATGATGCCATGAGAGGATGCATCCAAGCATAGCTCCAGTCTATCTAACCATGAGGATTTTACATTGTATCTCAATACTCATTTTTACCCCTCGGCCAATTCTGGCCATGGGGTATTGTCGTTTTGTACGTCCGTCTGTTCGTACGTCAGTACGTGAGCGAGATAGACGGAAAATGGTTTCACTGAAGAATTCCAAATTTGGTATGCTTATTTACCTAGTCTAGGACCAGAAGCCTATTGAATTGAGACCTGATTGGGTGGAAACCTTGGCGGCCATCTTTAATTTTATGCAAAATGGATAATGATCCATATCTCGGAAACCATTCAACTGTTCAATACGAAAGTTGGTATACATCATCGATACATCAAGCAACTTTCAATGAATTACCAAACCGGCTTTTCTGATTAGCTGGAAATCCTGGAGGCCATCTTTAATTTATGCAAAATCGATAATGATACATATCTCTGTTACCATTCAATTGTTTTATATGAAAGTTGGTATACATCATCGATGCATACAGATACTTTAAATCGGGACCTGATTGACTGAAAACCTTGGTGGCCATCTTTAATTTATGCAAAATCTTTAATGATGTATATCTCTGATACCATTTCAGTGTTCTATACAAAACTTGGTATACAGCATCAATGTATCAAGAGACTTTCAATTAATAACCACATCAGTTCCTCTGAGTGGCGGGAAGGATGAGCGGCCATCTTTAATTTATGCGAAATCATTAATGATCTCTATCTCTGATACCGTTTAAATGCTCGATGTAAAATTTGGTATACATCATTGATGCATCAAGAAACTTATGTAATGAAAACCGGTTTCTCTGATTGGACGGAAACCTTGGGGGTCATTCCTAATTGCAAAATTTTTGATAATCTGTATATTTGTGACTTGACTGCTTGGTGTTCCTACATCTTGTTTCAAATTGAATACATTATGATGTACCCAGAAAAATTTGAATTTTTTTTACAAATATTGGTAACATGCAGGACATTATTTGATCATTTCATCAGGTTGGTTTCATAATAAATGTCTGTCCCTAGGCAGCGTTTTTAAAAAAACTATATATATGTGTACAATTACACTAATGCACTAGAGATCCTTGTTGAGAGGAATGTGTGAGACTACAAGTATGGCTCTTCGCCATGAGATGGAACATCAAAGAGTTAGTGGAGTTATTCCAACAGCCTATTTTACATTTAAATAGCCCCGTTTCAGCGCCTAAGACTCTAGTTATCTTTCAAACCGGCTTTTGGAATACAGATCACAGTACCCCTTTCGGACTCCTGCGTGCAACATTCTTTAACAACGACTAAGTGATCTCAAGACGGCATGATTCAAGGGTGGGTTAAATTGATATTTCCATCATTCAAAAAGTGTGATAGATACCGAAAATGATAAGACAAATTTGCGGTAAGATAAATGTATTGAAAATTCAAGAAGATTTTAATTCAACACGCTTTGATTCGAAGCTTGGAGATTCGAATATTCGACACAAATTGGACCATTATTAACCCTATCTGGCCTGGGCGATTTGGGGTGTGTCGCAGCCTGGGGGGGGGGCGGAAAGTGCCCCCCCCTATATATTTTCTCTACCACTAAGGCTAGAGCGCTGAAACTTACCACACAGTATCTTGGGTTCAAGCTCTACCGGAAAATGTAAAAAAATCCAAGATGGCCGCCATGATGACGTCACAGTGAGGTCATCTTCTCGGAAGCCATTTTTCGGCCTTTTTGGGGTCGATTTTTCGAAATTTTCATTTTTCAGATTTTTCTCTCGAAAAAATCTTATAAAATAGAGAATAATTAGTTTTGCATAAATAATATACTTTCAAGGCCTTTTAGGCAAGAAAAATGTGAAGAAATGGACCGAAAAGATGAAAAACACGACTTTCGCGGATACCACATGGCCGCCATTTTGAATTTACCCATGATCCTCTACCCAGGGGTATATGAAAATAGACTCAAAATGACCCCAATAAGATAAGCTTAAAAGTCACCAAGTTTCAGCCTCCTCGGTTTTGTCGTTTCGGAGCAGCAGAGAAAAGTTCACTAGGGGGGGCACTTTCCGCCACCCCCCCAGGCCAGGTAGGGTTAAAACAGATATGGTTGTTCCGATGCACATAGTCCTTTTTCGGAAAATCAAAACTGTTGTCAAAGGGGTATAATTAAATATTGTCTTGATACAAATTACTAACATATAGGACTATAGTGGAGAGGAGGAGAGAAGTTGACGGTGGGGTACCTTTTTTTAAAAGGGCGAGAAGGCGAGAAGTCGCGAACGCGAGAATCTGTCCTTTCTCGCATGCTCTCCTTCTCGACTTCTCGCCTTTTTGTAAAAGGGCGAGAAGGCGAGAATTCGCGAACGCGAGATTCCGTCCATTCTCGCATGTTCGCCATCTCGACTTCTCGCCAATTTTTAAAAGGGCGAGAATGCGAGAAGTCGCGAACGCGAGAATCAGTCCATTCTCACATGCTCTCCTTCTCGACATCTCGCCTTTTTTTTAAAAGGGCGAGAATGCGAGAAGTCGCGAACGCGAGAATCCGTTCATTCTCGAATGCTCGCCTTCTCGACTTCTCGCCTTTTTTTGAAAGGGCGAGAAGGCGAGAAGACGCGAACGCGAGACTCTGTTCTTTCTCGCATGCTCTCCTTCTCGACTTCTCGCCTATTTGTAAAAGGGCGAGAAGGCGAGAATTCGCGAACGCGAGAATCCGTCCATTCTCGCATGTTCGCCTTCTCGACTTCTCGCCATTTTTTGAAAGGGCGAGAATGCGAGAACTCGCGAACGCGAGAATTCGTCCTTTCTCGTATGCTCGCCCGTCTCGACATCTCGCCTTTTTTTTAAAGGGGGAGAAGGCGAGAAATCGCCAACGCGAGAACGCGAGAATCCGTCCATTCTCACATGCTCGCCTTCTCGCCTTCTCGCCTTTTTGCCACAAAGCAAAGACGAGACGGCGAGAAGTCGAGAAAGATCTCGACTTCTCGCCTCGCGTTGTCGACTTCTCGTGTCAACAAAATACAGGGCGAGTATGCGAGAAGGCGAGTGGCTGCTACCGTCTTCCATACTTTTGCGTTCAGATGACCCATTGTCGCATTGTAACCTTTTGCAGGCCATTTTCAGTTGACATCCGAGGCAAGTTTGAAAGTTTTCAACTTAAATTCCACGATCTGTATTCCTCTGAGAAGTATTGTGCGTTATTACGGTAGTTGAATGTGAACGGATTACTATGGTGTATAAATTCCAAAATAATTAAAATTATAGGTGAGCATTTCGATTTTCACAATTTCTGATAGCACCATTTGGCAACGATGGTACTATTTAGTGTAGCCATTTGCCAACAATGCGAAGTTGTGATCATGAAAAAATGATATATTATTCTAATTCAAGCTTCCTACATTTCCCTTTTGCCTCGCACGTAGCCATACGGCAACATTATATATGTATTCCAGTATTTTGGTTCCCAAGGTGCCCAATGACAACATTTCCCAGTTGCCATGGTAACTCAGGTATCAACCTAAAAGCATCAGAAATGGAATTAGTGTCTCTAGGGTATCAACCGTCTGTAATATAAGATTTTTCTACAATGTTCTTTACATAGCGGGAAAGAAATCTCTGTTGACCTGTTGACCGTCTTGTAAATATGTTTTATTTCAGGGAAAATGGTTTTCAAACCGTACTCTCTAAAATATATATATTTTTGTAGATTTTCATTAAGACTAGTAGTTGGCATTACCCCCGAACAAGGTACGGGTGTGTACTTCAAATGAGGTACTGGTATTTGGATACAGAATAATGGTCAATCACAAGGATTTTATGTAAAGAATATCATTACGTCTTGCTAACATCATTGAAAACTGTTGATTGCATCTCTCTTGTACGAAACATCTTGTGTTTATTGTTATTATCATTTTACACACATTTGCAATTAGTGCTGACGCGGAAATTCATTTATTGACGACGGCTGAATATTAAATGTGGAATATGACGCTTGCTATTACATGTATACAAGTAGGAACGATGAAATTATATTTATACATAAGTTGTATAAGTTTCGTTTCCAACGCTCACGTATATTTGATGGGTATTATTCGCTATTTATCATACGACATAAATTGGGGTGTTAGCATCTACATGTGCCACTTTCTTCTTTGTTTTGTAGTTCACTAATAGTTAGCGGTGTTAGATGGCAGTTATTCAGACCGTGTAGTCAACATAATCCAACATCATTTCAGAATAAGCGGATAATCGATTCGCGAATAAATCCAAACAGCGTTTCCAGAAGGGATTTGTTCTCGCAGACAGTCTCATGTGAATATATCACCAGTGGACAATCTAGAAAAAAAGTAGACAGGAGCTGATGGACAGCTTATTGGATCTACCAAAGTTGGACCGTGGAATCACCGTGGAATCTAGACTGTGAAATACAAAAGAAAACAAGACAAAGAGATATCTGTGATTGTCATGGTATATTCATACGACAATTTAACTGTCCACCATGTGTGCGAGCTACCTTCCAAATCAAGCAATACCGCTGCAACAGAAGATGTTTGTAGGACTTCACAGGATCATAGCCCCTGACTCTGACGAATTTACACGTTTCCAATGCATGACTGAGCCTACAGGGATAACACCTGTTGAAAGATTAAAATCTCAAAACATCATTGACATACTGGACCGACTGGAAAGTGCGGATATCATCCGTGTTGGAGAGTACGGCGTGTTAAAACGTGTGCTTGACGGCGCATACCTCGTTGAAGCGCTACAATTGGTTGTACGTTCAGAAATAGCGATCCAGCAAGTAACCAATCAGTACACTACAGGTACGGCAGAAGGTAGGAAACATTCTCGTATTGTAAATATTTCAGATCTCAAAATGAAATGTGATATATGTATTTCTGATGGCAAGCTTATGCTAATGACGCATGATACATATATACAACACTTCTAAATGCCACTAATGAAATTGATAACTATAAGGTTATGCTAAATAATAACTACAATGTAGGTACTGCCAAATGGTCATATATTCTCTCCAGATTTGACCAAAATGTCCAAATCCCTCAACGTGGCTTGTGTTCAAATAGGTTATGTAGAATTTACGAGGATTGAATGTTGTTCATAGGGCCTTCGCAAAATTGTTACATTGCCTCCATTTTGTACACAGCTATGTAGTATCTCCAATGGAGTAAAGTGGATCTGGAATATCAAGGCCTTTCAGTGACCTTTAACTGTTGAGTTCTGGGGACTGCCTCAAGTTCAGCAGGAAGATACCACTTCCTTTAATCAGAGTGTGAGAATATGTACCCGGGATGACTGCACATAATAATCTTTGTGTCGAATGATGAAAAAACGACATTCTTTCCTCCCACAGTGTTCACCCCAAGTGTAATACATGAGGGCGTTCGAGCAAGATATCTTCATCGAGAGATATTTGTTGGACTCCATCGCCGTGTAGCAAGTGGGACAGATGAATACATACGCTTCCAGTGCATGCTAATAGGTGCAGGTCTCGGTCGAGGAGAAATAGCATACTGCAATAACACCATTGATCTGCTGGAGAGGTTGGAAATGATGGAAATTATCGAAATTGGGGTTTACGACACGCTGAAAAGCGTTCTTGGTGATGCTGAGTTATTTGAACCTCTTGACTTCCTTCTAAAGATGGAAAGACAAATCCAGGAACTAATGGCACAAGAAAGTACAGGTATTCCAGAAGGTAAGGGAATCGGTTCAGTATGCAGAACTTTTAGATTTCAGAACTAAGATTGTGATGGATAATTCGCATATAACCACTAATGTGCAAACACTCGGAAACAAATTATTAGAAATTATAACTATTAGCCTACGTTTCTTATCATTCACGCTGTTGTGATTGGTCCAATAATTCATCCATTTGATGTCATTAGTGAATTTCCACATGACGGCCATATTCAAAACCAACCGAACTACACTACACAGGTAAATACAAAATAAAGGGTCCGTATATCATTGTCTGGACTGAATTACATTCCGCATGAATACAATCAAATGAATATGAGAGACGCAACGGTCGGTGACGGAAGGTGTACTCACGAATGCTATCTATGGTATGTTAACTGTTCTAGCTGGATGAATATATCCTTGGCTCCTTTCACATCGGGCCTTGTGACCACCTGGAGTGCCACCTCAGGTGCAATTGCTTGGCCTCGATATCAAAGTAGTACATTTGACTAAGCTTATCTCTGAGTCACCATGCTCCCCATATTTATTTTTATTTATTTATTTCCGAAGATGACCGGCTGCTGAATTCAGTCGCGTCGTGAAATAAATAACTGCCACTAGCTTAGAATCAGGTATCTCCGAGGAAAAATATATGTTGGTAGGATCCACTGGGTCGGCCAGAATCAGGCTCATTTATTAGTTCCTCTGTCTATCCAATGAAGACGGCTAACCATATATGGCCTGAACGATTTTGGGTGTAAAGCAGCCTGGGAGAGGGGTGTTGCTGTTTAGTCCCCTTAAATATGTTCGTTATCCCTAAGGCTAGGCGGCTGAAACGTTCCGCACGATATATTTGAGTCACGGTCGAAAAATGTTAATAAATGATCCAAGATGGCCTCTAGGTTGACGTCACACTCACGTCATATAGCTGGAGAAAAAAGTTGAAATGCCCAAATATGACTGCGTGGATGAAAGAAGCTTGGTAGTGCAGCTTCTAGAACCAGCTATGAATCTAGCTTAGTATGGTGTTTTATGCATTTTGGGAGAACAATACACTTTTGGTATATGGTTATGCGTGAGTAAAAGACAAATACCTTTCTCTTTGAGAAACGTTTTGTAGTTGTTGAATTAATCTTTCAGAGTAAATGCAGTTTGAGAATAATTAGACGTATTCGATGCTTGTACTTAATTCCTTAACAACAACTATACATGTTTTCTTTCAAAACAGAGGTTTTAATGGGGTTTGGAAGAACCTTCGAAAACAGGTCAGCTGCTGAAGAACCAGAGCCGCAAAGGTCGGTGACGGAAGGTGTAATCACGAATGCTATTTATGGTATGTTAACTGTTCTAGCTGGATGAATATATCCTTGGCTCCTTTCACATCGGGCCTTGTGACCACCTGGAGTGCCACCTCAGGTGCAATTGCTTGGCCTCGATATCAAAGTAGTACATTTGACTAAGCTTATCTCTGAGTCACCATGCTGTTCCCCTTATTAATTTTTATTTATTTCTTTCCGAGGATGACCGGCTGCTGAATTCAGTCGTATCGTGAAATAATTACTTCTCTCCATAAATGTTGAACTGCCGACGTCACTGCCGCTTGTCCCCAAGATACTTTTTTTCAACGCATCATAAGAGCATGGACGTGAATTTCACGCACCATACTGCTAAAAGTTATGTAAAACGATGTTGATCGTTTTACTGATGCGAGAAACGTTCATTCATAGGCAGAATAAAATACACGCTAGTATAATCTCCCTTCGCGTTTAATCTTCTAAAGACGAAATCGTACTCAAAAATTTACCGCTCAAATTTATCAGTGATTGCGTCTGTATTATTGAATTTCAATTTAAGGGACATGCGAACATCAACCAATCAGTTTGGCTAGTTTGGGAAGTTAGTGAATGGAAGACACAATGAATCCAGTGAAGTTGATGAACATGTTCAATTATTGTGGCACTGTGTTTTATATTGGAGGCAGAGGGAATAGGCTTGAGTAGGGGTGCCCAATGGTGCAAATTCTTCTACATGACCTTAACTTTAAAGAGTCTCTAAATTTAGGGTCTAAGAGGATGACCTTTTGCAAATGATAGACCTACTGGTAAATTTCTATATTGAAATGTTACTAAAGGAAAATAAATTCCACACTTAAGCCAATGACTGATGAGGCGTTGATCAATTTAGACAAGCAATTGATTGTCGATGGTTACCCTAGCTATGCTGGCCATTGCAATATTTAATCACAGAAAACACGAGATAAGATTATTGAATTCAATACAGTTCACGTACTTTCATTCTGAAAATGAAACACCCAGACCACCGATACTTCATCAATGTGTGCAATCACCATAACTTTTTTATTCGAACTGTTATGCATCTGAGCATTTTCACTGTAACCCTGGCCGCTTCATTTTTGTGAAGGTCCAGATTTTCAGATGTTTGGAACGGATTTCGCTTATTCTTGTACAATTTCATTAAATGAATTACTGTTTGATTACACATATTTAAACTAATTTTCAAGCTTTCTTCGGGTAGAAAATTTTTGTAGGATATTTTGTACAGCATGTCTCTCTGTTGCATGTATATATGTGTGTATATATCTTGCTTAGGAGGCTGTTTGATTATCTATTTCAGAAGAAAGGCAAATGATTGAGGAAATTAGGACAACGGGTAAGACGTTTCGCCTTTAATGTTGACTAACTAGACTTTCATTGACGTTCATACAGTAAAAGGTCTATCATATTTGAACTATAAAGCCGACACAGTGAATATAAACACTTGAAACCCTCTGATTATTCTGTTTCTGTTACCACACTTGGATATAAACACTTTGGACCCTCTGATTATTCTGTTTCTGTTACCACACTTGGATATAAACACTTTGGACCCTTTGATTATTCTGTTTCTGTTACCATTCTTGGATATAAACACTTTGGACCCTCTGATTATTCTGTTTCTGTTATCACACTTGGATATAAACACTTTGGACCCTGTGATTATTCTGTTTCTGTTACCACACTTGGATATAAACACTTTGGACCCTCTGATTATTCTGTTTCTGTTACCACTCTTGGATATAAACACTTTGGACCCTCTGCTTATTCTGTTTCTGTTACCACACTTGGATATAAACACTTTGGACCCTCTGACTATTCTGTTTCTGTTACCACTCTTGGATATAAACACTTTGGACCCTCTGATTATTCTGTTTCTGTTACCACACTTGGATATAAACACTTTGGACCCTCTGATTATTCTGTTTCTGCTACCATACTTGGATATAAACACTTTGGACCCTCTGATTATTCTGTTTCAGGTACCACACTTGGATGCGGGTGCCATGGAACAGTATATCTTGCAATACACAATGATGGCCATAATGATAGAGTCGTCGCAAAGAAAGAGCTGAATCGCGGAGGGGAGGTGAGACATTCTGCGCTTCTTGTACAATCATTGAGTTACACTCGGCGAAACCAAGCCTTCAATTAATGCGCAGTTTATTCAGTCACTGACTACTGTATATTTACAGAGGTGAAGCAAAGCCGTTTTCGCAATAAGTTTAGCGATGTGCCATCCACAAATATGTATTTAACAGATATTTGCATATGATATCGATCAGCTACTTCTAACTTAAAATCAAATCCCGGTGATCCTTGTTTCAAAGACAGATATATTGACATTCCAGCCAATGAAAGAAGTAATAACACGTAATCGGTGGGGCTCTACACAGGTATGAATGATGCCTGGTCGAATATGGGCTTGTAGTTCGACGCCTATCGGTAACCCATGCATATTCGCATGGTTGATATCTTCATTTTATGCATCTCCAATCCATTTCGCATTGAGTCGTGTGATTTCGAGAAATATCCAGGCGATATTCAACAGCCTAGTACTCCGAGACAAAATTGGTACGACAAACGGATAGAGATAAACCAAGACCATTCGAGACGAGATATTCGTCTGTATTAATCAGTTACCTTGTAGGTATTTCGATTATTGACACGAATATTCATTTATGGACGACGGCTGAATTGTGAATGACGGATCTGACGCTAGCTGTCGAGAAACCTTGTCGATCGATTGAACATGATCACTTAGTGGTTGCTATGGGTTGTACGTCTCGTGAGTCGATGAGGTAATAACGTTTTTGATTTTTTAAACTATGGGAAGTCTATATTCCATTGTCATATAAATTATTATTATTATCTTACAACATCACCAGTTCAAATGGTCAATTATGAGAATTGCTTTCATGGCTTTTCAGGTTTAGAATTTGAACTTGTTTAGCATAATATCGCGCATGCTTGTCCAAGCTACTTCCCTTGCGGAGATCAAAATCACAAAAAACCGAATTCAATAGAGATAAAGAAATTGCGCATACATTATATCGTCATCGAAATTCCTGTTATGCCTCAGGAATGAATTATTATTCATAATTGAAACGTTAACCTGTCAAATCTCTTCAAGTGGTGGTAGTATTTTCATCAAACAGGTAGCATTAGTTTAATAGCTGCTAGAGGTTCCTTCTAGAATATGATATGGAAGATATATGTTTCAAATGATGCGTGCTATTAACAGAACCATTCCCAAACAAAACTAAAGGGTTTTTTTCCAGCCAATCGACAGAGGTGAATTAGAAAAACACAAGCTACTTAGCCACGAACGAATTGTTGAGTTTATCGGCTTCGAAGAAGGGGTTTTCACGATCACAATACTAATGGAGCCCATGGCTGGCGTGAGTATGCTTTTAAAAATATATTTGTTTACAAAATGTATCGCTTCGAGCCATTCTATTTTTGAACATAAGAAGCTTTTCTTGTCATTTTACTTGACTTGCCTTTCGTTTCGTGTGTCCTTCCCTCTACGCCGATATTTGTTTGACGCACAATAAAATCGAAATGATTCGGGTGATTCATCAGCGATTTGTCATTCGCTAATAGGTCAATGTAGCACCATCCTGCTGATATTTCGTCGTCGGCGGACAATAAAATCCAAATGATATGACGAATTTGTCATTTACTGTCGTCGTCGCAGAATAAAATCGAAACGATTTCGAGGATTTGTCCGCCATTTAACGTGTACCACCCTGCCGCAATACCATTTTGGGATCTCCAAGGTTGCAACTGCGTCCCTTCCCATGAGACGTCGCTGGGATTGTGTTCCAGCGAGATCAACTTGTCAGCGGTGCCCTCGTCTGCCCATTCCATTTGTCCGTAAAGATCATTCAATCGGACTATAATTTTGAACAGATATTTCCACAAGATCTCAATTGGGATTTAAGTTTCAGCCACATCGACCAGCACAGATAGGTCGCAGAACCGTGTGCCCAGTCAAAGTGTCTTCGCAATCCTATGTTTCGAACGAATTTTCTAAAACAGATCGCTTTCAGCATATCAGTTGTTCTCAGATATCTGGGCAAAAACGCTACTTATTTTGTTCAGCGTTTGTGGGTGTTCGATCAAATGACCTTTGGCTGCCACTCCACAGTCAGATCAAATGACCTTTGGCTGCCACTCCACAGTCAGCTACTTTTTGTTTACCGGTACATTGCTTCATATTTGTCGATGTCACCTTTGAATGTTTTGACAGCCTGCCATAAATACCCACGATGCAAAAATGTGATTGGCCTAAAATAACAGTATAAGAGCTGACGACGATGTTTATAAACGGAAAACCAGGCTCTGTAATTTCATTCGACAAATATATGTCGGTTTATTGTTTTGGTGGGAAATTAAACTTCATCAGACGTTAACATCATCCATTAACATCAGATGAGTTTGATGTTTGATCTGATCAGTCATCAGAGCTTCCGATTAAGCCGGTGCTAGGGACCATATGGATACTTCATAGTCTCCGCATGAACAGCTGCAATAAAAGCACGGCTGAGATACTAAGGCTACGTTCGAGAGTCCACCGTATTCTCGGGTCTGAATGTGGTGTGCTTAGAGAAGCTTTCCTGTAGAGTCATATGGTTGCTTTTTAGTCGCCAGACGTCAATTTTTCCCACCTCTCACATATCGCTTCAATAAAAGCTTTTTTTCTGCGGGTCAAGTTAGCTTGGTAATTACTTGAACCAAATAACTGATTTTTAGTGCACTGATATCTAAAAGTAACTGTTATATGCTGGAATTTATTTTATTGAACCAACAGAGTATCAATGCTCACAGGAAATATATCGCAAATGCTGAAACATTGGCGAGCACAATGGTATACGTCATTGTCGAACTGTTTTCACTTCGCCGGGGGTCGGTCAGGACGTGTCGACCTCATACTACAGAAACGCCTTATACGTGAATGCAACAAGAAGACTTCAGTGAACACATTCATATATGGAAATCAAGCAGTGACTTGACAAACAATATTGACAAAATAGCACATCTCGTCTGCTGACATAACTCTTTGTTGCATCCATGGCTTGTATTTTGAATATACATTCAGGGTAAATTTCTCAACTGCTCATTATTCTTCATATTTTCTATCATGTTACTTCATAAACATTGATCCGTGCCCCTGGAGACTGACCCACAATAGCGTTGATTTTCAGCTGGCAGATTCGAAAACAAATTATGACATCACTGGGACTACACAACTTAAACATGCGACACGTTTAATGTTAAAGCTAATATTTTGTGATACTATATTTCCATGGGTCATAATATATATGATTATTAGTATTTTCGACATAAATTTGGGATCCATGGTGTATAATTTGCCGATCGACGGTTCATGAGTCCGCGTTATATTAGTGGTTTGATTTTGAGTCATGCGTGCTAGGCGATTCCGGCGAGTCACATCTGGTGATTCATAGGAAATTCATGTTGTAGCCTCCCGAGCGTAAAATCGGTCGTCTTTTTAGATTTTCACTCTGCCGCCCCGAATGGTCTGCGGTATGACGTCCGTTGTGATGGAGATCGGTTTGAATGAAAAGCCAAGGGAAACACATCTCGAGTTAGACGAGATCTTTCGGGAACAGAATGAAAGGAATATTCAATTCATCTAGATAAATGCTTTATCTCCTGATGAGGGAGAAATATAACGAGGACATTGTGATGGGACACACATCCTGTAGCACGTACTGTGCCTCGCGTCCGGCGGATCACCGTTTACAGCTGAAAGCTGTACAATCCCTACACCATTAATGCGCGAGGTCAAATGATTTCGACGGAATGGGCTGAGCAGTCGCGAATGATTTCTTAAATTTACAACCCAATCGGTTTGTAGTTTAAAGCGTTTGTTATGCTTAAGTTATTATGTAGAATAAAGAAATATGATGATATGAAGTGACAACCATTCGTGCATAAATGGCAAACTAATCCCCCCCGCAGAAAAAATAAAACTGACATAGATTTGCCTGAAACTTGTTCAAGAAAGCGGAATACGTTACCAACAAAACCTGTTTTTATCAACTGCATAAAACAAATCCTTCACAAGTTTTTCAGAGGTCAGCGATATCTTTCCTTTCTCCAAATCTCCGCTCGAATAGCCAGCATTGTGTTTAATAAATTACAGTGTAATCCAGCCCAAATTAAGGGATATTATATCCAAGTATTAATCTTAATAAATTGATATCCTATCAATGCTCCCCAATCGTACATGTTGCTATATAAGATCTTACGTATTTCAATTGAATTTGGTGTTCTCGGTCGCATCTGGACTAATCCACTTGCAGCCGGGGAGGGGGGATAGAGTCACCGTCCTAGATTGATCCAAGTATAATATTTCTGGGGATTTTTTTAGCATCAAATTCATCTACATTCGTGAATCTTATAAATGCCGGCCATTTCGACGGAGTTAAGAAAAATGGCCGGTTAACCACCCAATGTTCAGTGGTCATCTTGAAAATGGTATATATTAAGTTCTCATCTTTCTATTATTTATTATTAACTGTGTCTAGCCTTGGGGGAGCCCCTTCCCCGCTTAGTGAACTTTTCTCTCCTAGTTCGAATCCGAGAAAAACAGAGAGCTGAAACTTCATGACTTAGAAGCTTACCGTATCGGAGTCATGTTTGACCCTCTTTCCATAACACCCAGATCAAAGGGTTATGGAAAAATTCAAAGTTGAGGCCATGTGGAAATGATGAGTTTTCGCATTGTGTATTCAATAGTTTTGCTCTTATGCGAATACACTTGAACAAAAACTACTTTAGTTTACATCAGATGATTATTTGCTAATTCATCATTCTGTTTTTGGAAAGAAAATTGCTTAAAAAAAAGTGCCCCTCTGTAATTGTAGAAAGAGAAGTACACAACACCATGTACATCTTGAAACGCAAAATTCGCTTTATAAAACCCGGTCAGGCTTCAGGGAAGGGCATTCTACTGCCACAGCTTTATTAAAAGTGTATAATGACTTCCTGGCAAACAGCATCTTCACATTTTTAAGCTAAATACTACACTAACGTTCCGTCATTTATCTTGACTTATTGAATAGAGTAAACTGTTCAAACCGGGAAACGCACGTGATGTCATATAGCCAATCAAGATAGGAGCTTGCCAACACCATGCAGCTAGGATTTTCTTTGATGTCTGCCCGTGTGATCTCCAAATATGGCAAGTGGTGGGTGTATTGATGTTAATTTCTGTCGAGGAGCCAATCAAATTTGAATTTTAAAGAGGTCAAACATTGCACTTCCCCTAATATGGACCACGGAATATTGATAGCGCTATGACATCACCAGATCGGCGAAGGAAAATTGACCCCAGTAAGGCGTTTGGCACCGTAGTAGTAGTGTAAGCGTGATCTGAGCCACATTTCACCCGGATGTAACTATGACGTCACAGGGGTCACTGAGTGCAAGTGTGGGAGTGGGACCAAAATGGCGGCTGTGGGAGTGGGACCAAAATGGCGGCTGTGGGAGTGGGACCAAAATGGCGGCTGTGGGAGTGGGACCAAAATGGCGGCTGTGGGAGTGGGACCAAGATGGCGGCTGTGGGAGTGGGACCAAAATGGCGGCTGTGGGAGTGGGACCAAAATGGCGGCTGTGGGAGTGGGACCAAGATGGCGGCTGATGTGGGAGTGGGACCAAGATGGCGGCTGATGTGGGAGTGGGACCAAGATGGCGGCTGATGTGGGAGTGGGACCAAGATGGCGGCGTGTGGGACCAACATGGCGGCGTGTGAGTGGGTAAGATGGCGGCGAATGGGTACAAGATGGCGGCACGTCCGGTGTCATCTCCGGCAATGTCCGGCCCTCTCCGGTACAATTGGGGGTTCCCCAGTGGGGGTTTCCCATAACGACCACGTGATCAAGGCATGTCCTGACTTGTTCTGGGTTGTGCAGTTCTGCCATGCGGAGGATGGGTACTAGTATTTCGCTGACGTCCTAGTAATAAACATAATCTATAGGTGTTGTACCATGTTAATAGCATCAGTCTAGCATCCGTGCCACCCTAGGGTCGAGTGTTTATTGTCCCGTGTATCTCCGCAAAAAAATCAACAAACAAAATGGCGGCTCCAGGATGGTGTGGGGACGCCCTTTCCACATCACGGCGTCGATCCAAACCATAGCGCCATCTGCACACACTGACACAAGGGAGACAACTCGTGTACACCAAGGGTATGGAAATATACATTTTGGAGCTAGGGGAGTTACTAATGGTCCAATGGGGTCATATGAGGTATCGATGTGAAGCATTCGTGAAGGGGCATCTGATGGGCTGGATGTGGGGTTGAAATATCGGCATTCTGCGCATGCGCGGTGGTCCAAGGATATGAAAATAGCCGTGTTGGAGCTAGGGGAGCCACTAATGGTCCAATGGGGTCGAGTGAGGTATCAAAGTGAAGCATTCGTGAAGGGGCATCTAATGGGCTGGGTGCGGGGTTGAACTATCGGCATTCTGCGCATGCGCGGTGGCCCAAGGGTATGAAAATAGACGTTTTGGAGCTAGGGGAGTCCCTAATGGTCCAATGGGGTCGAGTGAGGTATCAAAGTGAAGCTTATGTGAAGGGGCATCTGATGGGATGGGTGTGGGGTTGAACTATCGCCATTCTGCGCATGCGCGGTGGCACAAGGGTATGAAAATAGCCGTGTTGGAACTAGGGGCGTCCCTAGTGGACCAATGGGGTCGAGTGAGGTATCAAAGTGAAGCCTAGGTGAGTAGGCATCTAATGGGCTGGGTGTGGGGTTGAAATATCGGCATTCTGCGCATGCGACGTGGCCCAAGGGTATGAAAATAGCCGTGTTGGAGCTAGGGGTGTCCCTAGTGGACCAATGGGGTCGAGTGAGGTATTAAAGTGAAGCATTCGTGAAGGGGCATCTAATGGGTTGGATGTACGGTAGGAATATCATGCGCAGACGCAATGCGGAGCTCTCGTCCAATCAGAAGCGAGTATTTCAAATCCGTCACAGAGCTCTCAGCCAATCAGAAGCGAGTATTTTGACCCGGTGCATTATGGGACATATCCAAGATGGCGGCACGTATGTTCAAGATGGCGGCACATCCGCTGTCGGAAACTGACCATTTCGTCGGGATGTGGTCACCTAGTGTCGAAAACTGGACCCTGTATGGGTCCCGCTAGACGTTTTGGAGCTAGGGGAGCCACTAATGGTCCAATGAACAAGTGTGTGACTTCACTTCCGGTTTGGGTGAATGGGGCGTGAACTTTGGCCATGTCTAGACTTGTCTGTGTCTGTCATGTACTGGGCTTTTTTTCTCTACAATGGCGTTCACGTGGTGTGGTGGGTCTGCGCAAGTGTGTGTGTGTGTGTGTGACAAACGTGACCTTTGGACATGTCCAGACTTGTCTGACCGCCATTGTTGGAAAATGGCGGCTAATGGCGGATAATGACGGAAGGTGACCGCCATTGTGGGAAAATGGCGGATAATGGCGGATAATGGCGGAAGGTGACCGCCATTGTGGCAAAATGGCGGATAATGGCGGATAATGGCGGAAGTTCACCGCCATTGTGGGAAACCCCCACAGACAGGTCAGTACATGCATTCCTATGATGTTCACGCATAATAAAAGGGTTGACCTGTAATCTGTGTTGTTGTTCCTCTCTTTTTTGGACTAACCCGTCAGAATAGTACGTATCACGCGTAGAGCTCGGCGCGCATGTGTGACATGGTCTATAAAACACGTCCCTCTGTATCCCACACCTTCATTTGTACGGTTGCAGAGCCATGGCGGAGATCCAGCCCTATGCGACTCGCATTTTACAGCATGCCACCGTGGTGAATTCATTCACGGATTACCGAGCAGTGGTCCGGTCCATGTTTGCAGATGGCGACGACAACGAGGGACGACGCCAGATCCTAACGAGTTCACAGAAGCGGTCCTCGACACAGTGCACTCGATGGAGAGGTGTGCCATCACTCACCACTACTGGACTATGACAGCCATCCTTGATGCTCGGGCTATGGACCACGAGCGCTCACGTCGCAACCAGCGACGACTGGTTGGCCTCACACTAGTCTGTGCTCTATTGACCCTGGTGCTGTGGTATTGACTGTGGGACTATAAATACGAGGATCAGACAGAGTGTTTGTCATTTACCCTTCGTCATTGGAGCAACCATGTCACCGAGAGACCTGCCCATAAATACGAGAGACAGACACAGTGTGTGTCATTCACCGTTCGACATTGGAGCAAGCATGTCACCCGTTCTGCGAGCCATTCTACCCCTTACACCCCGGGTGGGGTTACACGTCTATGAAGATAAAGTCACCCTGGTGGAAGACCGTGGAGATGTTTGCTGGTCGCCCGCTGAGACCGTATCGAATACGGTTACGCTACATCGTGACGGCTGGACCAAATTTAAACGGGTGTTGAGCGGCGGGCTCGACGGACACCTCATCCACATAGACAATGCCATCTACGTATACCGTGCAACCTTCTTCCTACGCCTGGGCCGCTACCAAGACCCTACGCGAGGCTTCACCCTAGACCCCGATCTGTGGACAGCCTTCGAGAGAGTGGTGCCTATCGTGGACCAGCTGTTTACACTGGACGAGCGGTCAGCTGTTCAGTTGGAGTGGGCTCGTGCCCTGAGTGAAGCGGCGGCAGAACCCAATGAACAACTGACTAGCCATGAACCCGACGACGAGGCCATTGATTACCCCACTAGACTCAGTCAGCCCAGTGACAGGACCACCTGATCCTTTGATCTCACGGAGTTCTTTCTATAAATACGAGAGACAGTCAAATCTGGTACCATTCACGTACTGACCATGGCGGAGCATATAATACTGGCGTATCTGAGCTTGACCCCCGAGGTTTTCCTGCACGTGTATGCGGATAAGGTCGATATCATGGAGGAGGTGGGAGACATCTGTCATGCGGACCCTACACAACCGTGCCCGGCTCACATTCGTCTGTCCCGGGCGGGCTGGACCAAATTCAAACGGGTGTTGTCTGGTGAACTGGACGGCGACCTCATCCACTTGTGTCACGATGTGTACATCCGACGCGGCCCTTTCTTTGCTCAATTGGCTCGGCTAGATGGGGGTACAGTGCATTTTACCCTTCACCCTGATCTATGGTCTGCATTGGAAGATGCCGTGGTAGATGTGGATGAAGTACTTATCAAGCGGTCATCAGACGAGTTGGACTGGTCATTTACCATGGACACTGTGGAAGACCACGAAGAAAATCACAAAGAAACTCCGGCCCAAGATATACCCGTTATAAATAAACGATAGAGCCAGGGTTCATCATCATTTGTCACCATGAAGCGCTGGGAGAAGGTGTTGGATAACTTATACTACAGTCCCGACAGTCCGGCGGCCTATAGTGCCTTGTCGGCTCTCTATCGAGCGGCCAAACCCCAGGGGATACAACGTGCTCAAGTCCGAGATTGGTTAAGAAAACAAGACACCTATACCTTACATCGATCTGTCCGTCGCCATTTTCTACGGAGCCGGGTCACCGTGGGAGGAATAGATGCCCAGTAGCAAGCGGATTTGGTCGATATGAGCGCCTTTGCCAAACACAACGATGGGAATCTGTATATCTTGACGTGCATCGATATCCTATCCAAGTATGCGTGGGTGGTACCCATCCGGACGAAAACGGGGGCAATCTCATAGCGGCGTTCAAAGATATCTTCAAGACCGGGCGCAAACCTTTGTATTTGCAAACCGACGAAGGCACGGAATTCCTCAACAGACCGTTCCAACAGTTTCTGAAAGCCCAGAAGGTGTTTTTCTTCCATACGTACAACGAGACCAAGGCTTCCGTGGTGGAAAGGTTCAACAGGACATTCAAAGGCCGCATGTATAAATATTTCATCTATAAGAATACAAGGCGGTACATCGATGTTCTCCCGAAACTGGTGAGGGGTTACAATCGAGCCTATCATCGGAGTATAGAGAGAGCCCCCATTACCGTGACCCAAAGCAATGAAGCCCAAGTTCGGCGTGTCTTGTACCCCAGGCCATCGCAGCGAACGACGAAGGCGGTGTACAAGGTCGTGGACCCTGTACGGATCAGTAAAGTCAAAGGTCATTTTGAGAAAAGTTACTTGCCCAACTGGAGCGATGAGCACTTCCTGATTAAACGGCGCCTACCCCGACAGCGGCGAGTCTATGAACTGGAAGATCTTCAAGGGGAACCGTTGCTAGGGACGTTTTACGAGACGGAATTACAGCCTGTCGTAAAAGCACAGCAAGACTACTACACGGTGGAGCAGATTTTGAAAACGGAACGTCGACGTGGCAAACTGTTTCATTTCGTCAAATGGCAAGGCTGGCCCAGTTCTTTCAATTCCTGGGTCGCGGCCAACCAGGTGAAACGACTATAAAGCCAGACACCACTGCCGTCCTCCTTCATTCCACGTCCGACCACAGTGCTATGGACCAACAGCAGCTGGCTCTGAACACAGCGTCTCCCAAAACGCGCAAAGCGCAAGTGGGCTTTGTGGTGATAGTGCTAACCCTGCTGAGTGTGCTGTACGGAGGTGTGTTTTACGACGTAGCCTATGTCAGCACGTTACTTAGCCAACTGAGAACACCAGCCACCAGCGAAACCGGTCTACAGAGAGCACCAGTCAACCCCGTATCGAGCCCAGTCACCACCACCACACCCCGTGTACAAGCCACGTCAAGCTCCACACCAAGCTCTACACCTACACCAAGAACACCCACTACGTCTCAAGACCCACCAGATTTCATCCCTCACAGTGAACAGACAACGACCACCGACGTTGTACCCACCCCATCATCATCCCTGACAGTGTACAGACAACGACGACCGACGTTGTACCCACCACTCCAGTTCACTCGTACCAAATTTACAAGAGCGGATTACCACGACAACGGATACACCTCGAACCATGGACCCACGGTGGCAGCATCCCTTCACGTGTCTCATCGCAGGACCGACGGGCTCCGGCAAAACGCACTTCGTCCGGAAGCTCCTTCAACACGCCGACAGCATGATCACCCCACCTATTGTCCGAGTCGTGTGGTGTTACGGAGAATGGCAGGCAGCGTATGCAGCAATGCCCCACATCACGTTCGTGGAAGGCCTACCCAACCTGGCCGATTTGGAACCCGACACCTTGGTGGTTCTGGATGATCTCATGGCGGAGACGAATGCGCGGGTGACCCAACTCTTTACCAAAGGCAGCCACCATCGACGGCTCAGCATCGTCTACATTGTGCAGAATCTGTTCAGTAAAAACAAAGAACATCGGAACATCAGCTTAAATGCCCACTACCTGGTGGTCTTCAAAAACCCGAGAGATACCACTCAACTGCTGCACCTGGCGAGACAGATATATCCCGGCCGCACACCGTTTGCGTTGGAAGACTTTAAAGATGCCACAACCCCTCAGCACGGGTATATGCTCTTCGACCTCAAGCAAGCCACCCCCGACCACCTTCGACTACGGACCGGCATCTTTCCCGGAGAGACCCACCACGTGTACTTGCAAAAATAATGTAAACACACCCACAGTGGCGCCCCCAGCTGGGATGTGTGTGTGTGTTTGATGATGGAGATAATAAAAAGAATGAATACCACAGCAGGGTTGCCTTTGTCTCTGAGGTGGATAAAAAGGGCAGAGTTGTGGGTTCTGGCATTAGTTGTACATGATGTCTGCGCGAGTACGGAAGCACGCTCCCACGCTCCGTGTATGGAAGACGGCCCACCCGAGTTGGTCCGAACCATTGTACGCGATGCGGATCCTGACCTTGTACGCTGTCTGTGCGAGATCGGGTACAATCTGTTAAAAGGCAACGTACCACTGACTCAGGCTCAGAAGACCAAGTTGGCCAAGCATAAGACAGGTCTCCGAACCCTAGTCCATAAGCGGGTCCCACAAACACAAAAGAAAAAGGTGTTACAGAAAGGCGGCTTTCTCGGGGCCATCTTAGCACCGTTTGCCGCTTCCGTGTTGGGTCCAGTATTGGGTGGACTCTTCGGCCGACAATGAACCACACGAAAAAAATGGTCTTCGTCAAACCACGGTTCCTTCAAAACCTCCAATCGCCCTACCCTGTCCCACCTACGGTGAAGACCATAAACACCCTCGATGGAGAGATGCAACATATATTACAGAGACCAGGGTTAAGCGACAACGGTACAATGAGACGCTTCAACGGTACATGACGTTCATGGACCAATACAAAACCCTCTCTATCCCACCACCACCACCACCACCACCACCACCACGTGACACACCGCCGACCTCAGCACCGCTCCAACAGCCGCCATTACCAGGGGTACCACCCACAGCCTCACAGTGGGTGGAAGACGAAGTGCTGAAGAGTGTACCTGCATCGTTCAAGAAACAAGCTGGCCTGGTATTACAACGGATGAAACAGAATCCTAACATGACTTGGAATGATAAAGGCGAACTCCTGGTACAGAATCAGGTGGTCCCCGGGACCCACATGACGGATTTAGTGAATGACCTGATGCGTAAACGCAGATCGCAGACGGATCCTCGAGGATGGGAGGTCTTCGCTCAAGGCTTGAAAGACATGCATGTACCACAGGAATTGGTGGGGAACCCCCACCGCTGGGCCTTTATGCAGCGAACCCAGCAATCGCCGAGTCGTGCACCACGACAGATTCCACAACCTTGGGAATCCGAATGGGAACCGGAGTCACCTCCCAAAACTCCACCACCACAACGGGCACCTTCTTTTCAAACCTTTAAAAAACCACCCTTGATCAGGACACCGCACATCTCCAGAGCCGTGACACGTAGCAAGTCAACGCGACGAACACGACGCCGGACACAACCACCCAAGGTTTGGAACACCTATTAAAACCAACAGCAGCAGCAGGACAGCTCAGTCGCCATGTCTTACCTCACCCTACCCAGTAACAGTTCGCTGGATGTGTTTCCTGACAACACCGTGGCCAAGTATGTGACTCAATTACCACAACCGTTGCATTTACCTGGCCGGTGGGAATGTGGACTGGTGGATATTCAGTACCCTTACTCGTGGTACAACGTGCGAGCCAATGAAGTGTGGTACGAGGTGACCTACGAAGGAAAAGACATCCGACTCACCCTCCCCGAAGGCCAATACGATACTCCCAAGGAGTTCATGGGTGGGCTGTCAATACTGTTGCATTATAAGGCTCTACGGGAGGTCACGAATACTTCAAAACCCATCAAAGCCTATCCCTTCAAGAATCACGTAAACTTCGATTACAACGCACACAACGACAAGGCAGAGCTTATCGTCTCCGCCAACACGAGTGTCGTACTGAGTCCTATCCTACAGCAAATGCTGGGTTTCGATCTACGGACGTTCGCTGGTCCCACCGCCCACCAAGGCGAGATCCCGATGGATATGAAGTCGGGTATATACGGACTCTACGTCTACTCGGACGTGGTGGACAACCACATCGTGGGCGATATCAACACACCTCTGTTACGGGTGGTGCCCATTAAAAAGTTGTATGGAGATCAAGTCACCCACAGTTTCACCCACATGCTCTACCTGCCTGTACGACAAACCCACATCAACACGATCACGGTGGATATAAGAGATGACACGGGACGACCGGTGGCATTCGAACGCGGGAAAGTGGTGGTGACACTTCATTTTCGACAAGCACGTGCTCCCCACTTTGCATAATGAAGGTGCCTTACGAGTGCGATGCACGCAGCTATATGGACTATCATGCCCAACAGGCCGGGGGTGGCTTTCCGGTGTTTAGTGGTGCACGCATGCAACGTGGACATGGGCTGGGGAACATACTCGGCAGCATCGTCAAAACGTTCCTGCCCTTGGTGACGCGTGGGGTGAAAGCAATCGGCAAACAAGCGGTACGCAGTGGACTGCAAGTGGCCGGTGATGTCTTGGGGGGTACGGCACCCAAAGAAGCCTTGAAACGGCGGGCCAAAGAAGCGGGAGGCGTCTTGGTGGCCAAAGCACAACGCACCGTAGGGAATAAAAGAGCTGCCCCACCGAGACCACGCACCAGTCGACGACCGACCCAGCGACGACGCACATCGAAGACCCGGGATATCTTTTCTTAAAACATGTCCTTGATCCACGCCGAGTCCTGCCCCTCCACCAACAGTGAATTTGATTTGTGGACCGTGCCGCCCACACAGACCAGTGCCGAACAAGGATTATGGGTGGAGCATCTGCCGCTGTCCAGCATCAACGCAACAGGGCCCATCGAGTTCACCATCAGTAATGCGGATACGGCCTATGTGGATTTAGCCCATACCTACTTGTATGTGAAAGCCAAGATCGTCAATGGAGATGGCACCAGAATCGCCGACCAAGCAACGGTGGGCCCGACGAATCTCTGGCTGCACTCGATGTTTCAACAGGTGGATATATTTCTCATCGACAAACTCATCAGTGACTCGACCAACACGTACCCCTATCGAGCCTACATCGAGACACTGTTGTCGCATGGGCGAGAGGCTAAACAATCTCAACTGACAGCCGATTTATTCTACCAGGACAAAGCCGAGCACATGGGCGCAGAGAACGACAATACGGGATATAGCAAACGGAAGGCTTTGACAGCGAACGGCGTCTCGGTGGATATGATCGGTCGACTGCACGCAGACATGTTCATGCAAGACCGATACCTCTTGAACAAGATCCCCATCAAAATCCGACTGATACGGGCGCATCCGGCCTTCGCCTTGATGACCACTAACTTAGAGGCGCATGCAGCTGACTATAAGATTGTCATTGAAACGCAGTCCTGTATGTCCGAAAAGTGAAAACGAATCCAGCCGTTCAATTGGGACACATGAAAGCCTTGGAAACAAAACCAGCCCAGTACCCTATCCGACGTGTACAAACCAAAGTGTTCTCTGTGTCTGCTGGAAATGTGAGCGCCAACAAAGAAAACCTGTTCCTGGGGGAACTACCCAAGCGATTGATGCTGGCCCGTGTGGAAAATACCAGTTTCAGTGGAGCCTACCCAGAGAATCCGTTTGACTTTAAATATTTCGGCATCAATTTTGTGGCCCTGCATGTGGATGGACAACAGGTGCCAGCCACGGCCTTAACCCCGAACTTTGGGCGCGCGAATTTCATTCGAGCCTATCAGAGCCTGTTTACAGCCACCGGTCAAATCAACCAGGACGAAGGGAATTTCATCAGTCGGGAGGACTACGGGAACGGATACACGTTGTTCTGTTTCGATCTGACCTCTACCTTAGAGAACGACCATCAGCTG
This sequence comes from Hanleya hanleyi, assembly GCA_036873755.1. Classification (NCBI taxonomy): domain Eukaryota; kingdom Metazoa; phylum Mollusca; class Polyplacophora; order Lepidopleurida; family Hanleyidae; genus Hanleya; species Hanleya hanleyi. Next base: position 39,089 of record JAVTVY010020030.1, on the reverse strand, counting down.
GCCCTGGCCAAGCAAGGCAATTTACGGTTGGAAATCCACTTTCTACGAGCCCTCCGGAGCACCGTCAATGGGATCTGCTTCGCCGAGTTTGACAACATCATTCAAGTGGACAAGGCGCGCAACGTGCTGTGTGACTTCTCCACCTAACATGGATACAGACCAGATAACCACCGTGCTGGAGAATGACCCAGAGACACGTATGATGTTTCAAGGGGTGTTCGCCCGAGATGTGTTCCCATTAGACCGTGTGTATCCTGCTGCTTATGTTCTCAACACGGACCCGATGGATCGGCCCGGTGAAAATTGGGTGGCCGTGTACTTGACAGAACAGCAGGGCGAATACTTTGATCCGTACGGCCTGCCACCCCTCCATCCCGATTTAACAGACTTCATGGATCAAGGCACAGAAACGTGGTGTTGGAACAGTCAAACGTTGCAAAGCCTGACCAGTAGCGTGTGCGGACAATATTGCTTGTTTTACCTGTACCATCGATGCCGGGGAAGACCCTTATCTACCATCGTACAGATGTTTGACGAGTACCCCAAGGCCGAGGACCGAGATATACTCGTATATGACTGGGCCGCCCATCATTTCAATGTACAAGCCCCGTTCTGGGCTTGAATTCTTTCAATGTACACACGCCGGCTGTTCTGGGCTTAAGTTTACAAGCCCCCTGTTCTGGGCTTCAGTTCTTTCAATGTACAAGCCCCTTGTTCTGGGCTTCAGTTTTCACGTGGTTGTTCTCACGTTGTTGTTGTTCACTGAATAAAAAAATGAGATCTCACCAAAAAAAACCCCTGTCTTGTGTGTTTTATTCATAATGCATCAATGCCCAATGTGGAGATTCAGTCAAACTGAAATCAGTGATGTAGGATGGGGCCAAAATGTAACCCATCAAGGTTAGAATGCAAGCGCACTATAGTAAAAATAGAGAGCCAATGAAATCAGCCCACAAACCAAGTACGTGTTTTGGAGCGGGAATTTCATTGAGGTACGTGTATACGGTGAGTGAATACTCGTCCAACACGTATAGATGAAGATTATGACTATAAGTTCTATGTTGTCGATTTAACCTCTCCCTACATTGACGCGCGCGCGCGCTGCGGCCGGAGAACCCGCGCTCGCGCTGCGGTGGTGTTGGACTTTTGAAGAAAGTTGGAGATCGTTTTAGTGAAAACCGGAGGTGACGTCACACACACACACACACACACTTGCGCAGACCCACCACACCACGTGAACGCCATTGTAGAGAAAAAAAAACGAGTACATGACAGACACAGACAAGTCTAGACATGGCCAAAGGTCACGCCCCATTCACCCAAACCGGAAGTGACGTCACACACTTGTTCATTGGACCATTCGTGGCTCCCCTAGCTCCAAAACGTCTAGCGGGACCCATACAGGGTCCAGTTTGCGACACTAGGTGACCACATCCCGACAAAATGGCCAATTTTCGACACCGGATGTGCCGCCATCTTGAACATACGTGCCGCCATCTTGGATATGTCCCATAATGCACCGGGTCAAAATACTCGCTTCTGATTGGACGAGAGCTCCGTGGCGGATTTGAATCAGATGCCCCTTCACCTAGGCTTCACTTTGATACCTCACTCGACCCCATTGGTCCACTAGGGACGCCCCTAGACCCCGAAACGGCTATTTTCATACCCTTGGGCCACCGCGCATGCGCAGAATGCCGATAGTTCAACCCCACACCCAGACCATTAGATGCCTCCTCACATAGGCTTCACTTTGACACCTCACTCGACCCCATCGGACCATTAGCGGCTCCCCTAGCTCCAACACGGCTATTTTCATACCCTTGGGCAACCGCGCATGCGCAGAATGCCGATAGTTCAACCCCACACCCAGTCCATCAGATGCCCCTTCACATAAGCTTCACTTTGATACCTCACTCGACCCCTTGGACCATTAGGGACTCTTCTAGTTCCGAAACGTCTATTTTCATACCCTTGGGCCACCGCGCATGCGCAGAATTCCGATAGTTCAACCCCACACCCAGTCCATTAGATGCCCCTTCACGAATGCTTGACTTTGATACCTCACTCGACCCCATTGGATCATTAGTGGCTCCCCTAGCTCCAACACGGCTATTTTCATACCCTTGGGCCACCGCGCATGCGCAGAATGCCGATATTTCAACCCCACATCCAGCCCATCAGATGCCCCTTCACGAATGCTTCACATTGATACCTCATATGACCCCATTGGACCATTAGTAACTCCCCTAGCTCCAAAATGTCTATTTCCATACCCTTGGTGTACACGAGTTGTCTCCCTTGCGTCAGTGTGTGCAGATGGCGCTATGGTTTGGATCGACGCCGTGATGTGGAAAGGGCGTCCCCACACCATCCTGGAGCCGCCATTTTGTTTGTTGATTTTTTGCGGAGATACACGGGACAATAAACACTCGACCCTAGGGTGGCACGGATGCTAGACTGATGCTATTAACATGGTACAACACCTATAGATTATGTTTATTACTAGGACATCAGCGAAATACTAGTACCCATCCTCCGCATGGCAGAACTGTACAACCCAGAACAAGTCAGGACATGCCTTGATCACGTGATCGTCATGGGAAACCCCCACTGGAGAACCCCAATTGTACCGGAGAGGGCCGGACATTGCCGGAAGATGACACCGGACGTGCCGCCATCTTGTACCCACACGCCGCCATCTTACCCACTCACACGCCGCCATGTTGGTCCCACACGCCGCCATCTTGGTCCCACTCCCACATCAGCCGCCATATTGGTCCCACTCCCACATCAGCCGCCATCTTGGTCCCACTCCCACAGCCGCCATCTTGGTCCCACTCCCACAGCCGCCATTTTGGTCCCACTCCCACAGCCGCCATTTTGGTCCCACTCCCACTGCCGCCATTTTGGTCCCACTCCCACACTTGCACTCAGTGATCCCTGTGACGTCATAGTTACATCCGGGTGAAATATGGCTCAGATCACGCTTACACTACTACTCACCGTCAACCATCAGTTGCTGTTAAATAAACTGAAGCATATGTATCGTGAGCAGGCCCCAGGACTATAGTTCTCATACCATCTTTATAACATAAGCCAATGTGTGTCATTAGGAGGCGTCATGTCTGACCCTATGACAGTTACGCTGGGAGTCCCAAAGATTCAATTTTAGGCCCCTTGATGTTCATATTGTCCATGAACTATCTCGGGGAAGTGGTTCTAAACAGTGAGTTACATAATTTTGCTGAAGACACGTCCCTCTATACTACCCATCCGAACTTAGAAATTGCCATCTTAGTCTTGTAGCGTTTTCTAAATAAAGTCTCTCGCGATAATTGTTTTGAGTCGTTTACCCATGCAAGATCCCTTCGCGATCGTGAGTCGCTGATCGCCAGGGAATCGTTTTTATTCAAGACACTACTACTATATTATGTCACTCTGCTATACTGTCCTATGTAAATGAGCAAGATAACCCGTTAATATACAGAATTAACGATTTTATTAACGGATAAACGACGCCACCTATAAGCCGAAGTAGAGCTTATGTTGGAAATATCTATACACACGTGAATAAATTATGTAAAGTAAACTCCCGCCAACGTGAGCGCTGCGATATTTCGGCGAAGCCCCCATATTGAATAAGCGGAAACAAAATTCTCTCTCGAGAATGAGCATCCTTTGATTTCTTGTCACCTTCAGATTCGATCACTAACACTGGATGAGCCTTAAAGAAATCAAAAGTTCTATTAAAGCGGAAATGTTTTTGTGCAGTTCCGTTATGCAGGCTGGGATTGCATAACCCATGGGATTAATAAATATCATACATTTTCGTTTCCTATAATTTAAAGAATTATCGTGCACGATGGCAAAAATCGCAATGACATGGTGAAAAGTTAATGAAGCCGAGGATTTGTGGAATTGGCGGGCATGTGCAATTAGGGCCTTCCTTCTGATTACGTATTAATCTTCCATTTCAGAATTCACTGTATTTCGCACTCATTGATGGAGCTTTCAGTGAGCAAGTGACTGCTCGATACACAAAACAGATACTGGAGGGTCTTAATTACTTGCATAATCAGGATATTTTGCACCGCGATTTGAAATGTGAGTATATTTTTCAAACACATCGACTCGGTTGTAGTTCCATGCGGCTTTGTCGCTCAAACGTTGTGGTATACCCTACTGACCTCTTGATGTCGAACTAACGGACTTCCATTTCGCACAATCTCCAGTGAAATTTTATGACCTTTGTAATTGGTATTGGTATATAAATCATGAAGCGATTCAGCTAATTTATTTCTATTATCAGGTATAGCGCAGTGGACACATCTGCATACGATGCCATAATCATTGTATCAGATAAATAATATATGCTACAAAAAAAAAAAAAATATTCATCCAGCTGTTATATTTAATACCTCTCCCGTCTACCGTGATATCGACATTATGGAGATTATAAAATTGCCGTGGTCCTCACGTATTCCCCAGTACATTGTGTTTCTAGAAATATTTCCAAAACCCTACCAAAATCCGCGACCAGCTGCTGCTCCTGTAACTTTCGCTTTGGGAACTAGCTGATTCCTCCCAGTAGGGCCTCTTTATGTGTGTATAAACTTTTGAGCGGATTCCTCCTATTAGGGTGTCGTCATTGTGTGTGTAAAGTTTTGAGCGTCAGTTGTGTAAATAACCGATGTAAGACACTCAGATGTTCCCTTGGATGGATTGTCCACCCTGTTTACTTCAACTCATAACCTTACCCTAATCCTAACTGCAACACTAACCATATTCCGTAAACCAAACCATATATAACTTTTTGCTTTAACCCACATTCTTGGCTGTTTCCTACACGTGAGATAAGTTGCCCACAATATAGATAGGGCACAGCTGAGCTTTTTACATAGCCAGAGCCGAGGACCGTTGTTTTGAAGTTTGGTGTAAATGACGGTGAATGCGAAAGGTAATAGGAACATAATCGCACAGAGGAATACCTCAGAGCTGTTCTCATAGTTCCGGCCGGAATTCTGAGGACAGACATGAGTAGTAGTAAAAGCACGAATTCCTTATCATTGAGGCTGAGGCTGATGAGGTCACGTGGATATGACGTCACAATGACGTAAAATGACGTCACATCCGGTAACGTGACATCCGGGTCACTTCCTGTGACGTCATTTCCGGTCACGTGACCGCCCACAAGAGTTATCTGACCCTACATAAGACCCCAGTGACTTTCAGTGTTAATCTACGGGGAATGCATGTATGGGATAGGAGTATTGGGGTGGTCATTTTTTCTTGTAGTTTTTACTGTGGGTTGTGGCGCCTTGTTTTCTTCTTCTCGCGGTGTGAAACACGTTGGAAGGGGTTTCGAGGCCATGGATTGAATTTCGCTGAAAAGTTCAGGCAGGTCTTGAGTGGACATGTTACAAGCGTCTGGTCCGTCATCCATAATTCAGCCGTCGTCCATTAGAGAATATCCGCGGCCATAACTCAAAGACCTATTTCATATTCCATATAACAGTATTAGCACCAAATTCAAAAAAGACAATCATAGTATACATAAACATAGGCTTGTTCCTGCAAGAGAGAAGCTGTCAACAGTTTTCAATGATGCCGGCAAGACATCATGATGTTCCAAAAATATCAAATCCGTATCGCTGATCAGTTTTCTTAATCCATACTATTCGTTGTAAGGTCGTCATCTAAATAATGATGTATCTCAGCCACGCTTTGAATGTGACTGTTCATATGAGTACCATGAGGATCTTGAAGTACATGGGTTCATACGGCCCCTAGCCCCGGGTTAAGCGGAATTAGACACAAGTTACGAAACGTAACGCCATAGAACTTGCACGCTACGCTCGTATTTTGCTATCAGCATGCGATATATATCGCCAAATTTGAGAAACTTTGAGTGGAGGCGCTTGGCTGTGTAGCCCTGTTTTAAAAGTTTCTGCAACAATGTTTTGTGACGTTGATTAAAATCGTCACATTTAAAACAGGATCTAGCAAATGCTACTAGGCGTGATATGTATACGCCATATGCAGGTCCTACTGGAATATTACTGTCCAGAAAGGGATAGTTTACGATGTTGAAATTGTAATCATCTCTTTTGTCATACAGTCGACGCGAGAGAAGGCCCGCTTAATTTTTATAGAGATATAGGTCTAAATATGATGTGCCTGTAGGGTTATCTGTAGTTTCCTTCAAATCCAGTGAAGATGGATATATATCCTTCACTGCGTCATTTATATAGCGATTATCCCCAGCGAGAAGATCGTCTATATAGCGTTTGTTGAATGAGAAGGAACGGGCTTTGAATGGATCGGTTTTTGAAAGCGCCTGCATATAGTCCTATTCATAAGAGAACAGATATAGGTCAGCCAATAGGGGTGCACAATTAACACCCATTGGAATACCTACATGCTGTTGATAGGTCCATTGTGGCGCACTAGACAATGATAGTCCCAATGGGGAACCCACTCATGGACATTTGCGGTATGGGGTATGGCTCCTCTTTTTTTTTTATCTCGAGGTGTAGAACATGATGGGAGGGGTCTCGAGGCCATGCGTCGAAGTTTGTTGAAAAGTGCTGATGGCGCATGCGCAGTAGGCAGGCAAATTGAGATGGACGTTTTGAGGTCTAGGTGGACCCATAGTGGTTCGATTGCGTCATGTGAGGTATCAGTTTGAAGCAGTCGTTGGGAAGCGTCCAACTGCATGGGTGTGGGGTGGGAATATCGTCTATCTGCGCATGTGCAGTAGAAAAGGATATTTGAATGCACGTTTTAGGGTCGAGATGGACCAATAATGGTCCGATTGGGCCGCGTGAGTTGCCATGGCGAAGCATTCGCGGGGTACCATCCAACTGGACTTGTGTATTTTCCGTTTTCATCATTCTGCGCATGCGCAGACAGAGAATTGTGGGAAGAGGGCACTGGAATGTATGTTTTGAGGTCGAGGTGGACCCATAGTGGTCCGAATGGGTCGTTTGAGGTATCAGTTTAAAGCTCTCATGAAGATGCGTTCAACTCCATGGGTGGGGAGTGGAAGTAAGTCTATGGTGCGCATGTACAGACAGGGAATTGATGGATAAAGGGCATTGAGATAGACGTTTTTGGGTCGAGATGGATCCGAAGTAGTCCGATTGGGTCGGGGTCGGTATCAGTTTGAAGCTCTCGTGAGGGAGCGTCCAACTGGACTGGTGTGGAGTAAAAGTAGTTCAATGGCGCGAATGCACATCCGTGGAGTAGTATAGAACGAGCATCTAAGGTGGGAGTTTTTGGATTTGAGGTGCGCCACCCTTGCTCTTAATCAGCCGCTATTGTATCGTGTGGGAAAGACTACTGTGATGTCATCACAAATAGAGAAAGCGTATTTATAGTCGAGTTGACCTTTAGTAGTAGAGAAAAAAATAACACAGTATATTTACCCCGTGACCTTTGTGGATAATTTTACAGTAACGTCTTAACGCCCTTTCATAGCGCCTTAGCTCCATAACGTAATGCCTTAACGTCTATCTTAACGCATTAACACCCTATCTGAAGGCCGTAACGCCCTAGCATAACGCCTTGACGCCATAATGTATACAGATGAGAGAACAACAGTAACAACAACAAGGATGACAGGTCAATCATTTCATTATTCCCTCCAGTACATCATACCCACACTGGAGGAGCCGCGTTGGGTATGTTTACAATTCAAGTATGCCCTTGTCCAATCAGAAGCCGTCCTTTGAGGAAGTTCAATCTTCGATCAGTGTCGCCTTTGGCTTAAGCGTCGTCGGGCAGTCCCGAAAGGCAGCATTCAAGAATACCCAGAAAAAACTACCATGTAATGCCCGACGTCGTACGGCTTAAATTTCCTACCAAAACAATAAACCTGCATATATTTGTCGAATGACATGTACAGAGGGCGGGCCTCGGAGACTAACATTCCACCAGGAGAATCCTTCCATATACAGATAATAACCTGGAGCGATATACAAGAGGTGGAGAAAATTGACATCTGGCGACTAAAGAGCAACCATATGACCCCACAAGAGAATAAGGCGGAGTCGCGGGCGTAGCCTTATTTATAACCTAGATAACTTATCTATTAGAAAACTTAGGTTTTCGGTTTGATAACTGAGAGTTTCTGATTACTTGGACACTTGGCCGTCCATAGAAGTGTTGATATAATTTTCCAGAGCTATTTCGTTGACTCGCTAACAAATTATGGTTATTCTTTACACAGTATTTGTCAGTCATGAATTAGGCTTCCAATTCTGTAATTACCCACATTCGATCTTCACTCATTCGATGACAAGACATATCATTGGTGTCCGCCAGAATGGACTTGCTTGATATGCTCATGTTCTGTCGATATGACCGAGTTCAGACGCCTTTGAGGAGCAATCGCTCTTTTTCATACAGCATCAGTTGTATGAATTCTCTTTTGTGGATATTATGCAACGATCGATGTCATTTCACATTGCTTTCAACGATACAGCTAAAAGGTGATGCCACATGGGGATAACTTTAAATTTTTCTTAAACGGATTTTTAAAAAATAAATTTGGTATGTGGATATCATGATATGTATTTGTATTCCATCACTATGCCCCCATAGGTGGTAACACCTGGGGACAAATTCAAATTTCATTTGCATGACAAGAACAAAAGAACAACAATATGTATTCTGTTCAAATTTGGTATATGAATATCTTGTGACACATGGGTTTGCATTCCTTCCGCACACTTCACCAGACGGTGGTGCCACTTGCGGGCATCAGTAAAATTAGAAAGACAACTTTTTTCTCCAAATTTGGTGATGTGTTTATATTATCCCACAAGATGTAGCATGGGACCAAATTCCATCCACATATGCACACAGATGGCGCCGACACAAAAAAAAATGAAACGGCTGTAAACTTCGATTCTTCGAAAATTTGATACATCGATATCTAGAAATAAGACGCTGTTTGATATACGGTTCCGTCCACATATACCGATGGGTGGCCCTGGATACCAAACTTAAAATGTTATTTTCGGACAGTACACTTAAAAGGATATAACAGATTATTTCCAAATTTGGTATGCGGATATCACGCCACAAGATATTACATGCGAGCGCATTGCCTAGTGACTTCATCGTATCTTACACACATTGGCAGAGAACATCTCAACTGGCGAAGATTCATAGGCCTACAAATGTTTACGCTGCACCATGGGAATGTCGGCAAAGAACACCTCAACTTGTGCAAAAACATACAAATGTTCAATCTGCCCCATGGCAATGAAAGCCAAATAAACTGGTTGTTGGTAGTGTGGTGAATGTTTGTGGTAGTATGTGTGGTGGTGTGTGTGGTGGTGGTAGTGGTGGTGGTGTGTGTGTGTGTGGTGGTAATAGTGGTGTGTGGTGGTGGTGGTGGTCGCCGTGGTGGTGGTGTCTGTACATATAGGGATTAACACACGTCCCTCATCAGTCAATATGTTTTGATCGACTAATCAACATGTGGTGTACGTGTGCTTTCTGTCAGAAAACCTTCTCTCGTCGCGACAGTATGATCAGAAACATTTAATGCAAACACAACCAAGATACACCACTGAATACACCTGATATAGGTCCACCAAGTGGAGTAGAGCATACCTATACCAGGACGGTCAGAGGCCCTACGGGATGCGGCAAGATGTCCTGGGTGATGAAATTCTCATAGGAAGGACCCCTTAGCTATACCCGTATAGTTTCGTGTTACAGCCAGTGGCAACCCACCTACGAAACTAAAAGATTACAGAATGTCAGCTTCGTCCCAGGGATTCCTCTCAATTTCGATCAAGCGTATTTTTTCGACCTCGAGCAGACCAACGTGGTAGTGCTAGATGACCTGATGAGTGCGGCCAAGAACAATTCACACGTTGCCGACTTGGTTACCAACGGATCCCATCATCGGAATCCGTCATCTTTTTCACACAGAAATCTCTTTTCCAGAGATATTACTGGAGATAGGCGTCCAGAGATATTACCTTGAACTCTCAAAACTTTGTGTTGTTCTCCAATCCCATCGACAGAGCACAAATCCGTGTGTTTGGTAGTCGAATTTATCCTCAGATCATCGACAATTTCATACAGGCGTTTTAAGGCGCGAGTCGTCCGTACGGCTACCTGTTCGTAGATTTAAAAGCCCATACCCCCGAAGATCGCCGGTTGACGACCTACCTGTTACTCGGCGAGGGGTCACCACAACGTCATACACCCCTACACCACCCACCGAGTCCACACCTGGCAGCATCCGTCCAGCAGAAGCAACCCGCCCCCATGCAGCGGGTCCCCTTCATACCTTCAGTCCCGGAATATCCCCCAACCGTGAAGGACCAACCCACACCCATACAGAGAATGAACACAACGCGAACTCGAGGCTATGGAAGGATTTGTTCAAAGAAAGTATGAACTCCGCGATGGGCGAGACGCTGGAGGCCACAGAAAACAAGTTTCATCACAAAGGGTATTCTAAAGAGGATACTGCAATTTTAGCCCATATCACATTGGTACCCAGATTACGACGGGCTTTTCGTTGGCAGTATGTCGACCTCGTGGCCCAATTGAAATTGCTGGACAAGGACCCGGTCCATATGGAAATCGAAAGAACAGCGTTGATGTGGAAAACCCCAGGCATGAGCTGGACAGCGGCGTATGTCAGAGCGATGGCTCAAAAGAAACACCTGTATGAACGCATCATGAAGATCAAAAGCGTCCACAGTCGATTTATGAATAGCCCACACCACACCATTCTCTTCATTTCACCATGAGTAGTATAGAGTCCACGTTGCCTGATGTAAACTTTGAACCCGACAAAGAGGATATTTTAGCCGAGCGTTACGACAAGCCAACGTTCAAATCGATGATATTATTGATATAGCTCAAGGTGAGACCACCAAGACTGCTCAGAACCAACGCATGCGTTGTAATGTTATCACGCTCATAGATGGCATCCAATGGGTGACACGGGTATGTCTTCTGCTGCATAAGAAACAGATAGTACCCAAAGAGGATACCAACAAAACTACCCATGCCCAGAATCTTCTGACCCTGCATGAACCATTTCAAATCTTTATGGAGAGGCAGTTGGAGACGGAAAATTATCTTCTTCAACCTCCAACATGATGATGTCCGTCCGTGGATGATTGACAATGCATAAGGCGTTGGGGTAGGACGTTAAGGAGCTGGGACGGGCGTTAAGGCGTAACGACGGGCGTGGACGGTCGTCACTGCATTTCGATGAATTAGTGTCAATTCCATGGAATGTCTGGAAAAATCAGAGCTTCTGAGCTATTTCACCAGGGCGTTGAAGCATTAGGCTGGGCGATGGCGGGCGTTACTGTCTAAAAAATCAAGCGTATCCCAAAAACGTGCACAGTCGACGTTCAATCGTCAACATGGCTTATACGTGCTCTGAGTGCGAACGCACGTTCACCAGAGATTACGATATGATTCGACACCAGAAGAAAAACAAACATGGGATTGAAGACTCCGAGGAGTCTACTGAGGAGACCGATAATGATACCAAAACAGAAACTGCTGAGAGTCTATATACTGATACCGAGAGCTTGACCGCAGATATTCAGCGTACGTCCCAGGGAAGTGAGGAAAAACCTACCTTTTGGGATCGTATTGTGCATGAACCTATTAATACCGATGCTGCGGTAATTGAAGACGCCCGAACATCAGGAGAACGGCCATGGCAATCTATGAACGCAAAATCCTGCTGCCGCTTGAAATGAAAGGCGACGCCACGTATCCCGGACTGCCCGACGACGCTTAGGCCAAAAGCGACCCTGGCCTAAATTTCTCAAAGGACGAATTCTGATTGAACAAGAGCATACTTGAATTGTAAACATACCTAACGCGGCTCCCCAGCGTGAGTATAATGTACTAGAGGGGATAATAAAATGATTGACCTGTCATCCTTGTTGTTGTTCTCTCATCTGTCTAAATCATGGCGTCAAGGCGTTATTCTAAGGCGTTACGGCGTTCAGATAGGGCGTTAAAGCGTTACTGTAAAACTGTCCACAAGGATGACAGGCAAATATACTGGTTTTCTTCTTTCTCTACTACTAAGGGGCAACTGGACTTTAAATACGCTTTCTGTATTTCTGATGACGTCACATTGGTCTTCCCCACATGGTACAATAGCGGCCCATTAGGAGCAAGTATGGCGCACCTCCATTCCAAAAATTATCACCGTAAATGCTCGTTCTATACTACTCCACGAACGCGCATTCGCGCCATTGCACTACTTTTACTCCCCACCAGTCCAGCTGGACGCTCTCCCACGAGAGCTGCAAACTGATACCTTCCCCGACACAATCGGACCACTATGGATCCACCTCGATCCCCAAAATGTCTATGTCCGTTACCCACCATTCCCTGTATGCGCATGGGCAGGACGACGCACTAGTCCAGTCGGATGGTCCCCCACAAATGTTTCACGATGACACCTCATATGGCCCAATCGGATCATTATTGGTCCATCTCGACCCCAAAACGTCCATTCAAATACCCTTTTTTCTACTGCGCATACGCAGATAGATGGTATCCACATCCCACACCCATCCAGTTATGGAGAGGCAGTTGGAGAGGCAGTCATCAGCACTTTTCAACAAAAATCAACGCATGACCTCGAGACTCCTCCCATCGCGTTCTACAACTCGAGATGAAGAAAACAAGGAGTCACGCCCTATACCGCAAATGTCCATGAGTGGGTTTCCCATTGGGATTAACATTGTCCACTGCGCTAGAATTTACCTAACATGTCCACCCCAGATCTGCGTCAAGTTTTCAGCGAAAATCAACCCCTGGTCTCGAGACCCCTATGGGGGCCTAATCGTGTCGGCGCCAAATCGTGTAAACAAACTGCGCCTAATAACGTGTTGCGCCCAATGGTGTAGAAAATTTGTGCTTAATGCTGGAAATGCGCCTAATCGTGTACGAAATTTGAGCTTAATGGTGGAAATGCGCCTACTCATTTGCGCCTATTTGTGTAGATGCGCCTAATCGTGTAAGGCGGCTGCGATTAATCATGCAAATGCTCCTAATCATATGCACCATCTTGCTCCTAATTCCGCGTTCTAGAAAATTTGCGCTCAACTGTGGAAATGCGCCTAATCGTGTATAGAGGTTGCGCCTAAACCTGTGGTTCATACCTCATGTAAGAACTCACGAGAAAGAGAGGACCATTGGGAAGGGTGATTGTGGTGGGGTGGTAACCTCCAACCTTACAATGCTAAAATGGCGCTGTCTATCGAGTGAGGTTGTTGTGTTACCCAACCTGTACCGCGACACAGAGAGTGAATTACGTGTATGTAAATTATGATCGATATACCTTTTTATTTGCGTAATACCTGGGTAACATCAGGTCCCTCTGTAATTGTCAGCGTCATTACGTCACTTCGGAGGGACACATTTTTATTTGCGTAACGTTTCTGCGTAACTTAGTTTGAGACTGTCTCTATAATTGTCAACGGCACTGCGTCATTTCTGACAGATATCTTCTTATTTTTGTAACGTACCTGCATCACTTCAGGTGATACTCTCTCTACAATTGGCAGCGTCACTTCAGTTCGGACAGTTACCTTTTATTTGCGTAATGTAGCTGCATCAGTTCAGGTGGGACTCTCTCTAAACTTGTCACTCCAGAGAGACACATTTTTATTTTGCGTAATGTACCTGTGTAAATTCAGGTGAGACCCTCTCTAAAATTGTTAGCGTCACTACATCACTCTGGAAGGATTCAAACGGGTTAGGGAGGAATGTTCATGTAGTCCATTGTCAAAGCGGGGTCAGTGTAGTCCAGTGTCAGAGCAGGGTTATGGAAGAATTTATGTGTAGTCCAATGTCAAGGCGGGATTAGGTAAGACGGTATGTCTGGTCAAGTTTCAAAGAGGGGCTAGGGAGGAACGTATATGTAGTAAAGTGTCTAGGCGGGATTAGGGAGCACGGTATGTCTAGTCAAGTGTCCAAGCGGGATTAGGGAGGAATGTTCGTGTAGTCCAGTTTCAAAGCGTGGCTAGGGAAGAGCGTATGTGTAGTCAAGTGTCCAGGCGGAGTTAGGAATTGAAGGAATGCACATTTAGTCCAATGTCAAAGCGCGGTTAGGGTTGAATGTATACATGTGCAGTCCAGTATCAAAATGATATTAGGGAGGAACGCATGGGGTACATGTGCTTGAACATCATAGGTATGGACGGTATGTTTAGTCAAGTGTCGAAGCGGGGTTACGGAGTAATGTTAGTCCTGTGTTCATGTGGGGTTAGGGAGGAATGCACGTCTAGTCCAATGTCAAAGTGGGCTTAGAGAAGAAAGTATATGTAGTCCAGTATCAAAGCGGTGTTAGGAAGGAATGCATGTAAAAGTGGGGTTTATGCTTGCGCATCAAAGCGGACATCAAATATCTATATTCAACTGTCAAACTGCAATTACGACTTAGGGTTAGGTATGCTCCTCTACTACCAGGTTGAAGTACATTTCAGCTATGAAAATTATATACTAATGAGATTTTCTTTTGCAAAAATGTGAAATAGCTAAGTTTCAAAGTGGATTAGGGAGGCGTGTAGTCCATTGTCAAAGCGCAGTTAGGGAGGAATGTTTTTGTAGTCCAGTGTCAGAGTGGGGTTAGTGAAGAATGTATGTGTAGTCCAGTATCAAAGCGGGATTAGGGATGAACGTCGGTGTAGTCAGTGACAAAGCGGAATTTGGGAGGAATGTTGTATCCTATTTAATACTGCATAGAGAATGATTACACCTGGGCCTGATTAACATGTTATAATGTTTGTGGACCATATGAGTTTGGGAGCACAACTGGGCAAATTACATACATTTCTTGTTGCTAAATATCAATTTGTCAGATTGTATTGTAGAGCATTTAATACTCATATAACATACATGAGATTTGTGCGGCACTACAGCCAGTTTCAGTATGCCTTGCCATATACAGTGTCGTGTATGAGTACCTAAACTAAACTTCTAAACCAGGCCCTTTAAAGTTAATAATACTATAACCTTTCTTGGTTAAACAAATACCTGGATGTCATTGTGAGCAGCCTTCATCTAAGTGGTCTCCCTTATATGTGTTGTAATTAAACGGAACAAAGAAAACTACCATATGTATCTAAAATTCCGGAATATCTGGAACGAGAGAATCTTCCCCTCCCACCATTAACGATCCTCCTACTGTGGTTGTGGATCAACGAAATATTGAGATTAGGATTGCGATTTATAGCTATATAGCTAATCACGTTGTGGTCAATACGAGTCTATTAGCAAAAGCCTCAGGTCAAAGCTGCATGGGCAAATTCAAGATGGCGGCCATATGGGTGCAACAAATATGGTATCTTGGCCATTTTTCTTCTAGATATTTTGTTTTGTCAGGTAAAATTGGCCAAAAGTATTTTATTTTATATCATACAATTATTTTTTAATTTATTCATTAGTTAATACGGAGAAATTGGCATAAATAACAAAATTTACAAATCCGGCAAAAATCCCCCTCCCAAAAATGCATTTTTTGGCAAATGACGTCACTGTGGCGTCAACAGGACGGCCATCTTGGATAATTTTACATTGTCAGGTAGAGCTTGACTCATAGATTCAATGTGCCATGTTTAATCTTTAGACTCAAGAATAAGCAAAATATTCATATTGATCAAATGATTCACATTCTTATAATATTAGTTATTTTTCCTGTGGTTGCCATGGAAACAAGGTGTTTTATAAAAATTCTCAAGAGGTGGGCACCCTTTCGCTTTCGTTATCTGCATGGTCCGTAGATGTCAAAACCATTAAAACATATTGTGGTACCTTTAGCGCAAGGTTCACCCTCTGGATGCCGGACTAATATAATCTGTTCTAAAACCATGCTCTTATTCATCATTTCTAGTTGGGGTAATGTATTTGATATGCTCAACTTGGACTTGGACCAATTTTTTCCACCGACCGATGAAAATCCTGCACTTAAATTTTGAAAACTTGAATTCACTAATCAAAAGTCGAAACAGCTAACATTGCAAATGTTGACTCGCACAAGAGCCTGTATAATGAGCTGTCATATCTCGCAGCACCATCTGTATATTAAAGGGAGACAACTCAAGTAGTAGAAAAATGCTAAATTGCCTAGGGTTTTGAGGCGATTGGATGTGGGCGCGCCTGTGCAGTCGCGACTTCCGGTCACGTGACTTCCGGAAGACGTCACTGCCGCCAAATTTTCTTTCGAGAAGTGACCCAGGGGTCACGGTGGCAGTGACGTCATACGGTGACGTCATCAGTGTGTGTGTTTACGTGACTGCACGCCGGTGGGAGTGAATTACACAAGCTGATGGCGTCATGTCTTGTAGCGCCACAATGTATGCTAAGGGGTGACAGTTCGACATATATCCCGTAGGACGACTGTATCGCAGCACCACCTGTATACTAAGCCCAACTCATCCTATAGCCAGCTTTTTAAGCGTTGAAGCGCCCGCCCTTCATTCGTTGAATGCTTTTCGCCACCCGCACTTGAAGCGTTCATTCGTTTTCGCCGCTGGGGCGTTGAAGGGTGTTTAGACGCCTCAACACATCAGGTCCCTGAAACAGAGAACGAAGAGTGGACCCGAAGTGCCGAAGCGTTGAAGCGTTCAGACGCTTGGCGTCAATCGTGGCAGTTGTGTGCTGAGTTGGTGTTCATAGCGCTGTAGCGATCTATTTTTAGACCAGGGAAAATCTAGCGAGCTGATTGATCCAATCAACAACCAACGAGAAAAGCGAAATGCCCCCTATTCAAACTTGTCTGGTGGGGCTGGACATGCATGTTTCCCTTGAAACGTTTTCGAGTGGGCAAACCTAAATCTAAATGGCATAATGATGAAATTAACAGCTGGAAGGAGATAAGAGATGCCTACCATACCCATGCCACCTTCACCAATAGACCGGAATCCTTTGACCTCTACAAGAAATTCAAAAATAAAGTCACTTCTCTCGAGAGAGATGCCAAAAGTAATTATTATACATCCGAAATTAAAAGCAACGCGGGCAATATGTCCGGAATGTGGAAATTGCTGAAAGAGTTGTTACCTCAAAAATCAGAGAGAAACGGTATTTCCGGTCTAGAGATCAATGGAGAAATGTGCAATTCCCCTATTGGAATTGCTGAGTGTTTTAATTCATTTTTTATTGATGTGGGGAACAAATTAGCTGACAAAATTCCATCTGTCGCCATATCCCCTGTCGACTATTTACATAGAATGTTTCCTAACCCTTTCCCATCATTCAATTTTAACTTGGTTAGTGAAGAAAATATTTTGAAACGGCTTGTGAATTTATCACTCAAAAAAGCTACTGGGCTGGATAATTATCAATCCAATCTTCTTAAAATAGCAGCCCCAGGTATTTCAAGTAGTCTGACCTTAATAATAAACACATGTCTGTCTACCGGTCAGTTCCCTCAGGAATGGAAAACTGCACGGGTCTCGCCTATTCATAAATCAAACGCAAAAACGGACCCCAACAATTATAGACCTATTTCTATTTTATCACTTTTTTCTAAACTCATAGAGAAAATTATTCATGAACAAATGTACGAGTTCATTCTGGAACATGGCATATTGAATGATTCACAAGCTGGGTTCAGAAAAGGTCACTCCACCGAAACTAGCTTGCATAGGTTGACCGAGTATTGTTATGAAAAAATCCATGAAGGTAAGCTCATAGGTATGGTTGCCTTGGACTTACGTAAAGCGTTTGACACAGTCGACCACAGCATTCTTCTTTCCAAATTAAATTTCTATGGTTTTCATTGTACAAATCTGTTTAAAAGCTTCTTGTGCAATAGACAGCAAGTGACGATAGCAAATGATTTCATGTCTACGCCTCGAACTGTTAACATGGGTGTCCCACAGGGGTCGGTATTAGGGCCCCTGTTATTCTTATTGTATATCAACGATATTACCTGTTGCCTAGATCACTGTGAATCTAATCTGTACGCTGATGATACAGCCATTTATTATGCTAATTCAGACATTACAATTGTCAAGGCAAAAATCCAGCTGGATTTGTCTAATGTGTACACGTGGCTACGTGCAAATAGATTAAGCCTACATTTCGAGAAAACGAATGCTATGTTGATCGGCACACAATCTAAGAAAGGAAATATGGATACGATCCTGGAACTGACCCTATGTGATAATACTATTTCTCAATGTGAAAATATTAAATATCTAGGTGTCAAAATTGATGTTTAAGATTTAGTGACCATGTTAACTACACAGTCAAAAAACTCAATAGGAGCATTGGGGTCCTGAAAAGAGTCGGGCCTTTTATTCCGAAGGATGCCAAATTTACTCTGTATAACACCATTGTCCTACCACACTTGGATTATTGTTCCACAGTCTAAAGTGTTGCAAATGTTAGTGATATTGGTAGATTGCAAAGGATACAAAATAGAGCTATGAGGATAATATTGCAATGTGGTGCTCGAACTCACCGAGTTGACATGTTACGAGAATGTAAATGGTTAAGTGTGAAACAGCGTTTTTATTTTAATAGATGTGTACTTGTTTGGAAAACTTTGAACAAGGAAATGCCTGTTCACTTACAAAATTGCTTCAAACTTGCCTCAGATGTTCACCCTCATAACACCAGAAATGCTGTAAACGGCCTCTTTCGAGGAAATTGTCTCAAAAATTCATCTTGGGGCGTTGTGTTGGAACAGCCTCCCAAATGAGATCCAGAGCTGTGGAACAATTCAAACTTTTAAACGACATTGTAAAAATCATATTTTAAGTCACGTAGAGCCGTTTTAATACCTTAGTAATGCATATACTGTATCATAACCAGTGCAATAATAGTATGTGATGTTTCCATTTGTTTTTATCCATATTGTGTTGTTTAACTATATTTTGTTTTATCCCCTTAATGTATATATGTATATTATTTGTGCTAAGATGAAAAACAGCTACGCTGATTCTTATGCCAATAAACTGAACTGAAACTGAATAGTGCTCATGCGGTATATGGCGAACCAATATGGTGAGCGACATGGCATTTACACCAAACGAGAGCCCGAAGCAAGGCATTCGCCCTGGGGTAAAATAGATCGTCTGCTCGTAGGCGCAGATTAGTACAGAAAGCACATTACGGGTCGTATAGGAAGTTGTGGTTCGCGATGAGTCGTCTCCCCTTAGTATAGAGGTGGGGCTGCGATACAGTCGTCCTACGGGATATATGTTCCAATCTTCAAATCCGTATTCCTGCTCTATATTAGGTCGTTTTCATGACTACACGTTTAGGCGCAGTCTCTATACACGATTAGGCGCATTTCCACATTTAGACGCAAATTTTCTACACGATTAGGCGCAACGCATAATTAGACGCAAAATGATTTCCACGAATAAGCGCGTTTTCACGATTAGACGCATATTTCTTACACAAATAGGCGCATTTCCACAATTAGGAGCAATTTATCTATACGATTAGGCGCAACGCGGAATTAGGCGCAAGATAGTTCATATGATTAGGAGCTGTTGCATGATTAAAAGCTGCCTCCTTACACGATCAGGCGCAACACGTTATTAGGCGCAATTTGTTTACACGACGTGGCTTCGACACGATTAGCCCCCCCCCCCCACAACCCCTCCCATCGTGTTCTACATCGCGAGACAAAGAAAACAAGGTGCCACAAACCCATAATAAAATCCACAGGAATAAAAATGTCCACCCCAATACTATCGTATGCATGCATTCCCTGTAGATTACCATTGAAAGTCACTGGGGTCTAATGTATGGGCAGATAGCTCTTGTTGGGCCGTCACATAACCGGAAATGACGTCACAGGAAGTGACCCGGATGTGACGTCATCCATGACGTCAGATCTACATGACGTCATCGTGACGTCAGATCTACATGACGCCATCGTGACGGCATCAGCCTCAGCCTCAATGATAAGGAATTGACGTTTTTACTACTGCTGACATGCTTGCACGACACGCGTGTTTGCCGAAGCCGATGGGTTTATGCGCTGTTATTCTGGCACTTGAACGTGTATACGGGATGTGTTTAAAGATTCTATGTATTCAAGATAATTGTGTGGGCATTGGTTCAAGACCGGAATGGTCTCACCAGACTGGGAGAATGACCAGACCAGATCGGTTTTTGGCTGATATATAGACAAATACGAACATTCGCGCTTAACTATCGATGTATTGTTTAAAAAATGGGTAAGGGACTTTATTTGGGAACATAATTTGCTACAGAAAATCAAATTTCAGTGTCCATTCTCTTGACCACGCAAGATCGCGGCGATTCGCTCAGCGCTGAAAATTCAGACGACGTTCAAAGTCGGAAATGTCCTGTTGAGCCCGCTCTCTGCCATGTCTGAAAATACCCACTGCAATCCAATTGTGTCATCCAGCCAATAGATAACCACGAATAGTTTAATGGAGAAAACAAGTTTGAGATTTGTTTAGATACAATGAAGAAAGATATGGCCTATTTGGCATTGGCTATTATTTTTTTAATAAGTTATTTCGGCGAACGTAAAGTAATCAATAGTTTATATATCTTTCCTTGATTAAACGAATCAAGAAAGAAATGTTTTAAGAAATGTTGATTTATAATATGTGTTTAGTACTGAAAATATTTGTGAATAATAACAAAGGTAAAATAAATTACCCCAATAGTTTACGAATTGAATATTATTTAGAATATTTTTTCTTGGTTGATTCGATCACCAAGAACCTCCTTTCACTAATCCAAGCGACTAATTAAAGGACTAATATGTGCAGATATAATTTTTCACTGCGTAAGAATTGACGACTGATCATTTGTTCAAAATTGAACAAAGGTGAGTGAGTGAGTATGATTTAGCGTCGCTTTCAACAGTATTTCATTCATATCACGATGTTTGGTTCCTTTTCCTTTTCACACCCGAAAACCACACTGGTAGGGTCCTATTCCTTTTAAAACCCGGGACCCAAAAACATTTGAATAATGAACAATGAATTTCAGCAGAATGGATGATCAGTATGTATTAAGATCCTTTCTCTCAATTTATGAGCAATAAATGTTTTGCTTCAAAACAATGATCACTATAATTAAAAAAGCTTTAATTTTAGTCTTTAATTAAAAAAAAATATTGATGTAGATAACAATGTCATCCTGAATTTATATGTCAATTTGCCTTGCTATTTATTTTTAAAATAGTCATGTTATTTGGACACTTCTAACTGTGTACGTTAACTTTCATTCGTTGGTAGAACGAATCAATAAAAAAAAAGAGAGATATATATATAACCATGGTCACTATCTGTGAATCTACTCATAAGGCTATATTAAAGAGAGAATCCACTAAACAATAGAACTGGACTGACATCCGGGCATTGAAATTACGGTGTTCGCATATGGGTATGGATTAATTATAGGTGTAATAGGTCCTCTATAAGGGAGCGTTCCCATTTAACGTTCGTGTTTTCATGGTTTAAACCATTTCGTTTAAACCATGCCACGAACGATGGGTGTATCGTTGGTTCGTTTTTTCAAAAAAACCATTGAAAAAACGAACGACGAAAAAACCATTGCGTTCGTTCGATGGTTTTCTATAGAGTTTCCAAGGCTGTGACTTGCTGCAGAAAAAAACGATTAAAAGTAGTTCCGCCTGAGTGACGTCACACTAAGACACGCCCACACACTGCTCGAATGATGGTAGCTCAAACGTGTAGGTTGTTAAGCCGTCGATAACAGGCCTACCGGTATATACCCGGCACTGTATTAAACTGACCACGGTGTGTGTGCATTCTGACGAGAATGTATAAATATAATCTATCATGAATTATTCAGTGTTGGGTTTTTTCTTTTTTTCTGCTTCTTTTTGCGTCCTTGTCCACGAAATAAGTCAATGTTTGCATTTACTACCCGTTGTGAAAAACTACGAGCGCCATCTGATAATATTATCGCAGAAGTATAGCTAGCGGTATCTCTACATTTGAATTATGAATTTAGATTGCGCTACTTGCACAATGAATTTATTAACACCACTGCCCATAATAATTATATTGGCCACGAATATGTCTAGCTTTAACTTTACTCTATTATTTTCTAATCCAGAATCGCAGAAAGCCCCTATCGATTGCGTTTTTATGGTAAAAGGATTAGAAAATAGCTAAAAATACTCTTCATTGTAGAGTGATTTTATTCACCGGAAATCGCTCTGAACGCTTCCCCGGGGATCTAGACCCCAGGAGCTTCCGGGACCCAGGCGCCCCCTCGACACTCCCCTGAAGTGCTATGATAGTAGTCCCTAGCCTCGTGAGGCCGTACCACTATTCAATTTGCTTTCGACGCCCAGCCAAGATTCACATCTCACATTTTTTCAGGAATAAGACACCAAAAATTTCTTGTAATGTTGAATGATTGATATTATTTTTTATTTAAATTCATTTAAAAACATACGCAGCGCTTTTGTGAAGAATGCCTAAATTTCCATGTCAACACAATTTAGTATTATTCTTGAAATAAACATTTTCGTTTCAAAGTTATTAATCATTTGAAATGCAATGATATAAGAGTTCAAATAAGCGTGGCTTGAATTTTCCGGCAAAATTTGTCTATCTGGCCTATGCAAGTAATATATTTAACTCCATGGTTAAACTGATGGTGTATGACCTGCCCGCAATCTGACTGAAGAGGAGACCATGGTGGGCGGGGGTAGGGGGGAATGACGTGTACGAGATTTACCCCAATCTCGTGAGAGTGTCTAGAACACCACACCGCCATTTTCAATATCGATTTCCAGCCGTAAAGACGTACTCAACAATACCATCCGTAAACAACAACAACAACAAACAACAACAGTGAAGCTGTTAAAGACGCTACCTATTGTAACTACTGGGCAATTCTGAGACGGAGCAGACGGAAGTGGTTGGACCAGAACGACGAAATAAAGTGCCGTAGACCGCGGGGCCAGACAGTTCAAAATGAGTACCGTATTTATTTATACCCGGCTGGTTGTTTAGGCCTAAATAAATCTCCGGTTACTGCAGGTCCACAGGGGCTTGTAGCTGGTCGGTTATTAATTATGATATTAATATTTATATATCCTCTCCTCCTACTCTGTATATAGAGTAGGAGGAGAGGATATATAAATATTAATATCATAATTAATAACCGACTAGCTATACAAGCCCCTGTGTGCAGGTCCGGAAATAGGGGTGATTCTACTATTCCACGGAAAAGTATCTTGAATATGACAGAAAAGGTACTTCACCGATGATAACTTGTTGTTGTTGTTGTTGTTGTTGTGGATATGAAGGTATGAACGTGAGCGAAATCTTTTTTACATCGAAAAACTTATAAACGGGAAAGGGCCAATTCATTTCCGAAGCATGTGGAACCTTCCAAATATTTATCGCTTATCAACGAACTATTAAGTTTTATGGGCCTAATGTACAAAATATCATCGAGTACATATTACATGTATTGTACAGGGGCTTTACCATGTCGGGTAATAAACTCGTTTGGATGAACTGGGATGAGATTACTGGTTGGGCAACCTAACCTCCTCGATACCGTCTACAACTCAAATGTGTTTATTTAACCTTAGATCAACAGAAATTTCGATTCATGGTCTCCGTTACAGTCCGTATATTGCCGTTGTTTTTATTTATTGAATAGCAATTCAGAAAATGATAGAATTTTAGTTACGACAATTCTCAACACCGGGTCGTTATTATCAAAATGGCTTCGGTATTATCATGGAGCCTACTGGTATTATATACGGTCCGGATTAGAGCTTACTACGGTTGAAGAACTTTTGGATATTATATCCCACAGCTTGCTATCAGATGATAAGTGTCACAAAGAATATATTAATTTACAGATAGATAGATTTATTGCTCAGTTTTGTCCATAGGACTAAAATGCATATACATTAAGACATACATTAAAACAAATATAACATGAATACATTAAGACAGAACAATTAAGACACTAAAACAATAGGACATTAAAAGAAACATCATACAAGAAACATAAAAACAATGTGAAAACATCACAGACAATATCAAACAAAGACAACAAAATACATTGAATACATCACTGATGATTTAGCGTTCTCGTGGGTGCCTTGGGTTATACTTGTGATGTCGGGTTAGGATATACATGGGCTAAGACTGCTGTGCAATAAAACATATATATAAATATTACATGTATTTATTTAAATCTGTTGATATTTTTGTAATTATAAGCTGCTATTTCTATGTTAAAACAACACGTCTATGATTATCTATTGATACTATCTGTAGATATTCCATTATAATTGAACATTACATACAATTAATCCTTGTAAGAAATTTCTTATTTTAATTTACTTCGGATTCGGAAGTTATTTTTGGAAAATTGGTTCCGGTAACTGTGTATGCTTAGTTCCAACCGATCGTCTGGGGCCTTATAATTCACGCGCCATTCTGAACGTATTTACTTCAAGAATTCAAATAAGACCGCTGTTACATGCAACACATAAAATATATCACATTTGGTTGAAATTACGGTAGCATTAAACAAACTTGACCCAAATCTGCACCCTTAAATATAGTTAAAAGTATTAATTACAATGAACACACATCAATAAAGATTCGGACATTTGAAAGCTAACACAATGCTGCTTTTAATTATTTGTCATGTGGCAAAAAAATCATTGTTCTTGCTAAAACTTATATTTACAAATTGTTAATCGAGAAAGAAATAAATTTTAAAAATGTAAAAAATGAGGATTTCTTTTTGGGATGGGGCGTTGAAGGAATTACGGAGCTTATGAATTACCATGGAAAGATTGATATTCAATAAATGATATCGCGGTGCTTGTGGAATTCGGGGCTGGCGTTTGTTTACTACACGTACATATAGCCATCAATATAATAGACTAGATATAATATAAATTCAGATAACAATGAATAATGCGGTCGAAGATTGGCAAGGAGATAGCCTTCAGAACGAACCGAATAACCATGCAGGGTTTGACGCGAGGGTGTCTACTCAAGTCGGGGGAAAAAACGTGCATTAATTACTTCTGTCGTCTAATTATGTAGCTGAACTTCAACATCTAGTTACACGTAAAATCAATTTACTGCCTATCCAAACGTCAGAGAATTCTGCTTTGAATTAACGGATTCTTTTCTCCGTGCCCACGGAGATTGTGTTATCAGGCTGGATAATGCGAACATCACGTGATTGTATTATTGCGCCATCGTTTTCCAGCGAACGATCGAACGATGGCAAACAAAGAAGGAAAAAACGCAATGGTTTTCTGTAAAACGAACGACTTCGTTCACTGGCGAACGAACCAATGCGTTGAATGGTTTTTTCAATGGTTTTCCACGAAAATCAAAACGATGGGTGTAGAACGACTTGTTTTTTTTTCGGTAATTTAAACGAACGGAGCAAAAACCATAATTGGGAACGCTCCCTAATAATTATAGATATTAACTCAATATTTCTAGACTTACATGCTGATTTTGCTCGGAAGATACTGGCTCAATTAAATCTACCCAGGGCTAGGCGCGATTTTCACTGTCGGTGAAGGCAGATCTCTCTGCAGGGTAAGCGGTTCAAGTTTACGGCGGGTATTCTATCCCGTCACCGTAAAATGCGGCCTTGCAGTGTTTGGCCCCAGCTATATATATCTTGTGACGAATTATCTGGAAGAATTTATTAACCTTTCTGGCCTGGGCGATTTGGGGTGTACCGCAGCCCGTGGCGGGGGGGGGGGATGGAGCTGGGGCGGAAAGTGCCCCCCTCCCTCTATATATTTTCGCTATCGCTGAGGCTAGGTGGGTAAAACTTACCACACTATGTCATTGGGTCAAGCTCTACAAGAAAATGTAAAAAAAAAAATCCAAGATCGCCGCCATGATGACGTCACTGTGACGTCATTTTCAAAAAGAGCATTTTTGAAGCATTTTTTCGTCAGAATTTTCGAATTGTTTATATTTGTTTTTTCTTCGCAAAAACTGCATGATAAATTAGTAAATAATAATCTGATATGAAATAAAATAGAAT
Organism: Hanleya hanleyi; assembly: GCA_036873755.1. Classification (NCBI taxonomy): domain Eukaryota; kingdom Metazoa; phylum Mollusca; class Polyplacophora; order Lepidopleurida; family Hanleyidae; genus Hanleya; species Hanleya hanleyi. Next base: position 13,037 of record JAVTVY010020030.1, on the reverse strand, counting down.
TTACTCACTTTTCCATACAGAAAAGCAAAAAGTTGGAAAAATATGACGAAAACATCACTTTTCTGGTACCCCACATGGCCGCCATTTACCCTGCAAATAGGCTCAAAATGATCCCAATAAGATAATCTAAAAAGTCAAGAAGTTTCAGCGCTCAATTTTTTTGTCGTTCCGTAGATAGGAGCAAAAACCAACAAGGGGGAGGGGGGGGGGGCGGAAAATGCCCCTCCCCCCGGGCCAGGTAGGGTTAACTTGATGTTGTCCAAACGAAAACAGATATCCGCGAGCTCGGGGCGGAAATCCGAGGACGGCGGAACTCTGAAGATAGGCCAGCGTTATCCTCGTAGTTCTGGCCGGAACTATGAGGACACGGAACTCAGAGAGGAATCAAGGGCTTAACTCTTCCATTCAAAGCAAAACAACTGTCGTAGGGAGGTGTGCCCCGCCTAGCAACACCTACTGCGATATAGAGCTAAAAGATCCCCCATTAAAATCCTCCCTCCATTCCAACCCGAATTCTATATCTACGTCTCTCTCGTTCAAAGTCCCATCCCAATCTGGCAATCTCAGAGCATGCACGAAGATTCCCGAAGTTCAAGTTTCGTGCCAAAACCGGTTTGAGTGGGTTAGGAGGAATTAGCCCGGATGATGCAATCTACTGGCATATCATGGGATCAACAGCTCCGAGCGTGAAGCCACCTCTGAAACACACCTCCCCGTTTTCTTTTTGGCGAAGATCTTACTTCGCCTTGCTAGAACCCTTCCCTATCCCAGGCAATCGCCGTTCCAGCGCTGCCAACAATTACTAAAATACGAGACAAAGACGTGAATTCTCCATGTTATATCACAAAAGTACACTGCTCCCTAAAACCACCCAACTTCAATAAAATGGTAACCACCCACTAGTACAGTCTCACTAACAGACTGCCTACAAATACACCGAAACCCACTAAAAATCTCGCTCAAATGGTCAACCTCATGAGACTGATCACTTTATTTCTCAAAAATATAATCGGCGGGCCAGCCTACCAGCTTTACGGCCTCAATAAATACAATCAGCCGCATGGGACTGCTCACTTTAATTCTTAGAAATATAATCTGCAGGCCAGCCTACCAGCTACATGGCCGCAATAAATATGAGAACATCATCCAACCTACGACTGGTATCCAGACTATAAATTGGCAGGCCAGCCTACCAGCTACATGGCCGCAATAAGCACCAGTCTGTCATACAATCCACTACTGAAACAAGCCTCTAAACTACTGGCTGTCCAGACTATAAATTGGGCTCCCCATTCTCCCTCCCCTAATAATTTCAAGGCTCGCCTTCGTCAGCAGCCAACAATTTCGAGTGAAAGGGCCCTTCAAGGGCGTACTCAGGAAGAGCCAGAAACGTGTGTGCGCACCACACGCCCACTGACCCCAATGTACCTACGCCCTCGCAAAGGGCTACATAACCATAAAGAACCATAATTGCTACACCTCCACAGGTATCATGCTCACAATCTCAAAATCATTCAGCTCATAACTAGAAAAGGGTTGAGACTATAATCGAATAATGACGCATGTATTCACTCCCCGAGTGGTAGCTATCCTGCCCCACCGGATTCACAATAAATCATAACGCGAACTACAAGATATCGGATAGACAACTGTCATCAGGGCTTCATGGTGAAGACATGGGATGAAGAGGAATCGTACGTCTTCCTCAACCTCAGATCTCCGACATGACCACCCGCACTACCACATCTTCTCCAAGTCACTCCATATATTAATTTCACCACAGACCTCTATGAACGGGTCACATAGCTTAACACACACAGAAAAACCCACAAAGACCACACAATTAAACAGAAGTCACATAGAAACGCGAGTGACGCGTATATCTACCACACAGAATCTTCACACACAGAAATTCTCTATTCACACAGCAACCATGGAACCCAGGCGTCCAGCACCCGGTTCTCTCACAAAGATTACTTAAACACACCTAGTTCACCATAACGCATCAATCTCTCTCATAACAGACTACACGTATAACGCCGGAGCGCAAATCACAATGTTCGAACAACATCCAACTCCCGAATACACACCAGAATTCTCCAACACACCAGAATTCTGGAACAAAAGTTCCGAAATACACATTACATTACACAACACATTAACAACGGGTTGGGTCTAGAATTTTATCTATTTTTTGATTGTCCTCAATTCCACAATGCCTCAAAGAAACATCCTGTACAACAAAATCAAATCAACCCCCAAATAGGATAATTTCACATAGAAAATCAAAACCTAATACAATACATCCATCACTGCATACACGTGATGGCACACGCCCATATACCCCCACAAAGCTGACACTATACTACATCTCTTCAGACGCATACACAACATGCGTCACCAATGGCCCATCAACTCACTTCACCATTTATCAGTTACTGGCAGAGCGAAATGGAGCCCACATTGAACAAGTCACCATTCCATAAAAATTCAAACTGCAAAAACCTTGGTGTCCCCAACAACCAAGGCTTTATCTCTGAAATCTACAACACATCCATAGGCTGACAGGAAATCGAAGCCTAGCAACAGGTCGTCAACTAAGGGTGCCACCACTATATTTCCAGTACAGTGAAAATCGGAGATGGATAATGGGACCTGCCGAACTAGCATTCCCATACTGGTCATTCCTCGAAATGCACCAGTCAACCGAATAAGCGAAGACGACAACCCCTGGAGACCCAGCTTAGCAAATAAATGTTCACTCATGACGGTGACTTGGGCGGCCGTGTCCACCACAGCAGTCACCGGCACAGACCCAACCTTCAGAGGAATGGACATCGCCCACCCCTGGGAACGAGACAGCCTAACATCTCTAATTGCTGCAGTAAGCTCAGTAACGCCTGCCTCGTCCCCCGTGGACGAACCCACATTACCATTTGCAGTTGCCAATTCGGCCCATCCATCTAAACCACGTCTAACAGGACAAAAACGGCTTATGTGACCGGGTTTACGGCACGAGTAACAGAGTCGCGGTGGACGAAAGGGTCGCGATGACCGACGGCGAGGGGACCTCTTATATATCCCTTCCCCTTCAGCCTTACAAGCATCAGGAAAAGCCTCCCCCACTGAATCAACATTAACAGTCCTACATGTAACCGTCTGAAAATCCAACTCTCTCAGATTATATCGTGAGGAGCTCACATAACTCAAGGCTTCCGAGATTGTTGTGGGGCTCTTTTCCATAGCAAATCTCACAGCCTGTATTTCCCTACACCTCCTGAGCAAATGTTCCACCGCTACCGACTCGATAATCTTTTCCGGTGCATTCGGATACCCGTCCCTTGCCAACCTAGCGCATCTAAAAGCAAACTCCTCTAAAGTGTCATCCGGACCTTGCTCTTCCGCCTGCAAACGCTGCCTAACGACACGCGGACGTTCCCTACTATTATAATGGCATTCCATTGCTTTGAGGAGTATATCAAACGAGGTTTTGACTGCTTTCTTCTCGGAAGCCATTTTTCGGCCTTTTTGGGGTCGATTTTTCGAAATTTTCATTTTTCAGATTTTTCCCTCCGAAAAAATCTTATAAAATAGAGAATAATTAGTTTTGCATAAATAATATACTATCAAGGCCTTTTAGGCAAGGAAAATGTGAAGAAATGGACCGAAAAGATGAAAAACACGACTTTCGCGGATACCGCATGGCCGCCATTTTGAATTTACCCATGATCCTCTACCCGGGGGTATATGAAAATACACTCAAAATGACCCCAATAAGATAAGCTTAAAAGTCACCAAGTTTCAGCCTCCTCGGTTTTGTCGTTTCGGAGCAGCAGAGAAAAGTTCACTAGGGGGGCACTTTCCGCCCCCCCCCCAGGCCAGGTAGGGTTAAAATTAATCAACCTGCCCTCTTCCTGCAAGGCTACCACATTTGCACTTCGACTACTACCCACCCCTTTCAATCTTTGCAGTGCTTCCTCTGTTAATCTTGCCTATCAGCCGAGACAAAAAAAACCTGTCTAACACAATCGATAGCCTGCCAGCCGTGAAAGGATTTACACAGAATTATCTATTAGAATAGGCCCATGTCAGGATGACCTTCTCCCGGTAAAACAATTCGGCCTACAATCTACCCGTGAATAGCCGGCCAATACGACATGGGTTGGGGGTTCGCGAACAAAGGAAAAATGGCCGGCTTCTATACCGCGCTTGTTTACCGAGAATTTTTCAGTCTTCCACGCATAAATGGGATCTCAACCGTGAAAATAAAATATGCTTTCACTTCTGACACCAGATGTCGTAGAGAGGTGTGCCCCGCCTAGCAACACCTACTGCGATATAGAGCTAAAAGATCCCCCATTAAAATCCTCCCTCCATTCCAACCCGAATTATATATGTACGTCTCTCTCGTTCAAAGTCCCATCCCAATCTGGCAATCTCAGAGCATGCACGAAGATTCCCGAAGTTCAAGCTTCTTGCCAAAACCGGTTTGAGTGGGTTCGGAGGAATTAGCCCGGATGATGCAATCTCCTGGCATATCAGGGATCAACACCTCCGAGCGTAAAGCCACCTCTGCAACACAACTTTGGGGTGGCCTTCCACTTTAGCCATTTGTAAATCAATTTCTTCCTTTGTTAAATTTGGTTTTCATAGGTGCAAACGTTTTAAGAGACCGGAGAACTGAATCCAGATCGCCGTCTGATATTGAAAACTGTCATTTGGTAACCAACGTGAAACTGTGTGACTTTGGCAACTCTAGGCAATTGCACACAATATCACATTATCGGGCCACCACAGACGCAGGGACATCTCGTTGGAGGGCACCGGAGATTGTGGCTGATCAGCCGTACAACTATCGTGCAGATATCTGGTTGGTGATGAGCTTATTTACAGGATGATACAATTAATATTAATATTTATTTATAACATGGCTGTGTTCAGCATTATAATACAAGGACAAGCGAGCGAGTTTGGGTTTAACGTCGCGTTCAGCACTATTTCGGCCATAAAGCGACGATATAAGTAACTACGATATGATTAGCTGGACATGTGTGCCTATCTATGTACAGTCATCATGTTGAGGAAATGAATCTTCCCCTTGTGGCAACAGACATGGTACAAAACTCATGCTGCTCACCCACTTGGGGTGAATAGTCATGCCTGAAGGTACATGTCGTTAATTTGCTGATAATCATTGGACGATTCTCCCAGACTTAAAAAACGTACGTCAATAGACTTGTGAATGCAGAAACCTGTTGTTCAGGTATTCTAATATCGGGATTATTCAAACTCCATGATCCCTGCATGTGGATTGCTTTCGGGAGGTTTCAGACAAATCCTATTTTACGTCTACTGCGCATGTTCCTGCGCATGCGCATCTAACAAAATAGCGATATTTAAAGGAAAATATAAGCTTTTAAGAGAAGAGTTGTGAAAGGATTTGTGAATTGAATAAGGTGTTTTCCAAATTTTGATGCAATACGACCTCAACGAAGGAACGCTGGCAAACTGGGTAATTCGGCCTCATGACCACGGTTTTCCATGTTGGTATCCTGCTGTGTTGAAGAGAAACCTGGTGACCTACCTCTCTCATTTTTATTGTATTCTCCGATTCACCATTATTCCAGAAAACTTTCGAGGCATTTGATGAAAACGACATTTGAAATTATCAGCAAATATGAAAATACAGGCATTTTTCATGGATTTTCTATCTACAACCATTTATTGGAGTAGGGTTAAATCATTAAAGTAGAGGATACAAAATCCCAGATTACGCAGAAAATAAGCCTTCTGACCCCATTAATTTACCCTTTTCAGATATTGATAGTCTGTGCTATCTATGGTCGAAATATAATAAATTGTCTGGAACCTCCCTAAGCCAAGTTCACATTCGGTAACTTCTTACAAGGGAAACGATAGAAAAAAGGTTTCACTTTTCTTCTATGAACTTTCCCACCATACTTTCCACTAACTGATCAATAACTGACCGTTCTTAATATCTTAGTCTAAATATATCTACTAAATATACAACTGCATACATTTAGTTTATTCAGGAACCTATATTCCCGCGATTAATTATAATAATAGGCTAAAAATGTCTTAGAGATATCGAGGTTTCGCCGAATTATACTGCCACTCTTGTTTGTAGAAAAAATAGTTCGATTCCCTGTTCAATCCACAGGAGCCTTGGGTGTACTGTGCATGAGATGCTAACCAAGAAACCGCCTTGGGCAGATCTTAAAGACCGAGATGTCGAGAGGTTTTTTGAACAGCAGCGTCAACCAGATATACCGGATTTTTTGGGAGAATCAGCGCAATCCTTCCTGAAGACTACACTCAATGTTGTAAAACGTGATCGGCCTCTCTGCTCGTCATTGCTTCAGCACCCATTCATAATCAATGCACCAACCTGAATATTGTCTATTGCAGATAAACCGAAGTTTCATGGAATTTGCACATAGCTATTTTAAAGTGTGCTCTTCCATTTAAGTTCTTGAGTTAATTATAATCTCTCCTCATTCCGGCAAGCGACGGCCTTGTTCTCTTGGGGTTTGATGTTCCGCCCTTTATCAGAGCCCCTTCACCTTTAGCATTACGTTAACAATCAATGGAATAGTTATATGTATTTGCAGATTCTGGTTTAAATATTCCATTTGATCTCAAGCCAGATCGCTTTTCTGCTAGGATAAATAACATTTTGACGCTTTGAATGCCTTTGGATTGACGTTGCCGTGACAAACAGTCCAATAAATCGTATATTGGCATATATCAGCAGACACTGACGAGAATAGTTATCTATTTTTCCTCGTCCTCTCCAGTCAGGATATTGAACCGCTTGAAGATGATATCGATTTTTGACTTTCATATTGACGTTAACTTAACATTTTGGGGAATGCAGTATTTTGATATATCACCAGATAATGAACAAAAGAGTTATCTATTCGACGTCATTCTCTGAATTCTCTTATTTCGCTAACTATCCTGCTTTCTTGAATGAAAACACTTGCAGGATAACTTGATCTTAGCGAATATATTCGCCCATGGAATGAAGTGCAGTACCCACAGATAAAGTTTAGATAAGTTTATTATTTGTATATTTGTGCACATCATTCCACTGTACTGTTCGCTGGAGTGTTCTCCAGTTACACCAGCCAAATGTTATTTATATGATTTCACCAGTGACCCCATTGGTGTTTACAAGCCCGCATCGTTTCAAAATGGGAGCTTGATTGCCTTCAAAGCGAAAGTCACAATGGGAGCGCCGGAGACGCGAAATTCTGTTGAGAAAGGTGCAAAACCATGATGAGAGTGACAGGGCGCATGCTGCCTTGAGATTTAAAAAAAATATATCTAAACGGCCTATACCTGCGCATTCTGAAGTATATTTCAGATTTTGACAGTATGTTTTTATTATTGACTTTCAGATTTCAGACTAGAAGAGTATTTATTTTCTGTCATCCTCGCCAGCAAGAGGCCTTCATTATTGAGGATTGTTGTGCCCTTTTGCGCTTAGACATTTCTCCCCCTTGATATAAAACTTCAGGTGCTGCACTTACACTACTGCATGTTGTCCAGATCAGGTACAGGTACACATCCCTCTTGAGAATTATTATAATTTTCCTGTATAAGTCTTAGACATGATGGATTCTGTAGTATATTTCGACATTTACTATCGAACTGACTTCTAGATTCATGTTTTTGCTCGGGCCTGGTCCATGTCTGTCCAGTGTACGCGCCCTTCGACCCGCGCCTATTTCATTCCGCATCATTGCATATATCATTCCCTATGAAGGGTCTATATCATTCCATTGGTACCTGATCACTAATGCCATTTCAACAGAGTGCGAGTAATTCTGGCTTGCAAAAATCAAAGAGAAAAGCGAAATTTATTGACAGCACCGTTGGATTTACGCGGTACCAGATTATTCCAACAGCCGAAATAATCGGCAAAGTTAATTCAATCTGAAGAGACACAAAAAACCCTAACCCCCCTCCCCCCCATGGATTGTGAGAATACAGGCAAATAGAATATTATTCTGGTTCTAGTGATCAAGATTTTCAGATGATGACATTATTCCATTCATTGAGTTGATTGTCATGGTGACGTCAAGCTGATGGTACATATATTCGAAGTGTCCTTCCATTACATAGCCAAATTTCCACATGTTGGTACCGTGTGGTAACTGAATGGTAACCGCAAGGAAGGCCCCCTGAACAGTACAGTATCAGTCAGTACAGACCAGTATCAACACAGTACCACTCAGTAACTGGTTAGTACTGATTGGATACTGTGCAGTACCACACGGAACAGGACTGAACAGTACTGCATGGTAACTGGACAGTAACCAACCTGTTACTGTGCAGTACTGTTCAGTTACCTCTTGGAACCAGGCTGTTGCTAACTGACATGTACTGCTCAGTTCAGTTCTGACCTGTGGTTACCACACAGGAACTGTTCAGTTACAGGTCAGTTCTTACATGTATGGTGGGCCTTTCCGAGCAGTACCATTCAGTAGTGTACAGCTCAGTACATGTCTGTGAAAAATTGCCTGTGTATGAAATGGATATTGAATTTCCAATAATGCGAAGTGGGTCTTGTGCTTGATTTCGTATATGGCAGCGAATATGTATGCTGGAATTACTAGTGTTTATAACATTGTTTTATGAACTTCGCCATAGCGCAGGTTCCGTTTCTTAGGCTCACTCCACTTATGTCCATGCCCTTAATAGCGGAAGTTGATCCTTAATGACGTGACTATGACGTATACGGCAACTCCTATTCACAGGCGGTTCAGTATACATCCCACCGAAAAAACCTCTCCGTATTACACATGGGCGAGCGATTTTTCTTTCCATGTCAACCGAGAAAATGATCTCTGGAAAATTTTTCTCCGCTACGATCGACAGAAATATTATACAGAATCGAAAACAGCTTTTAATATTCAAGAGGAAACTTGTGCGGTGTGCGCTCGGTGGGAAACATCTGGCCGACGAATTGAGCATTATTACTCCCCAATGTAGTGGTTACTGTCTTACTTAATTTCTATTGTTCTGAAATGCATGTATTTCCCTGAGTTTACTTTGTTATTGTTCAGTGAATACCGGCACTCCGCTAAACCAACCAACCTCTTAATGCCAACATGATCTTGGCTCCCAATACTTAAATTTAAGTTATTTCGAAACTTAATAAACCATAATCCTTTCGAAACGGACACTACAATCTGAACCCACGCGTGGTCGGTTTACACAGGTCTCACTGTAGTACTTTTACGTTAATGCTATTGTAATATTTTATAGCCTGTACATGTTTGTATTGTTCATAATTCAGCTTTAGAAAAAGTATTACTAGTATATACTCAACTCGTATGCTATTGTTGTAGTCTCGTTTCTCGATGACCCTATCAATCTAGGAGTGCTGTTTCTGGACCGCATTGTTGGCATGATTTATCTATAGTTGAACTGTTCGGAGTTTGGATATCGAATTTTACTGACCGTTGTGCAGTTTTATAGAACTGATCAATTGTTCTTAGAATCTGTATCATTGTTTTCTAACTGTACTGGATTAAGATTGTATTTCTGTCGGACAGATCCTCGTAGTTAGCCGACTTGGTGGTTTGATAGTGATACTCGAACTCAAACTTCTACTCATGTATGATCAGCGTTATATTCTGTGTGAAGTGCCTTAAATTGTTTATATCCATGAGTTACACTATTCTTTATTGTGGTAATAATTTACGGTATGGCGATAAAGTACATTCTTGCTTCTGAGGATGTGATCTGCTGTTTATAGTAAGGCAGTTGTGTGAGGGCATAAAATGCCGATCTGACAGACAGACAGACAGAGCACCTGTTAGTTGTGACTGAGCCAACGCAATTAATTCATGGTGGTGAAAAGCCCGACAAATCCAGGGAGCAACTATACTCCATCACTGAACAGAGATGAAAAGCTTGTAAGATTCATGCTCTTCTAAGCATGACATTTTCCCCAATTTTATTGTAATAACGTTTCCATAACTTGTTTTAAGTTTATTTATGCATGCTGTATGCTGAATGACCACTGCTGTAACTTGATGAAGTGTAATGATATTCACATATAAAAGTGTTCTATTTCCGGTGTATATTTGTTTAGCAAACTAATGGCGAATATCGTATGCACGGACCTGCATGGGCAGTTATTATCATTCGTATTTGTACTCGGTTGTTTGTTGGAAACAGTTGCATAATTTCCGCTTATATGGTTTTGCATGCATAGTTGGATAATTATACTAATTGCACATAAGTTTGATGTCTGTTGTTTAACTCGGAGACAGAAAACGAACTTGATTGCCACAATTGTGCTGCTGCATTGATGCGCTTGAAGAATATAAACACATCCATATTTAATTGCATATATAGGGACGAGACGCAGGCATGCGAACTTATTACGTCAGGTTTCGAAGATAGATTGTACCATCTCGGCTTTGCAGGACGACTGAAAATAAGCCGATGAAAATGAAGCTGTGGTAATCCACCCGAATGAATACCGTCAACCATCACCATGTTAAGTGAAGTGGATATACAATAAAACGGCATTGCATTGCAGACGTGCATTATGTCTTAGTTGCAACTTGGGCTAAAATCTATTCGTGAAGTCCTGTAGCCGAACCTCATGTAAAAGAATCACATGGGACAGTGAAAGTATTACATGTATCACGTATCGTACAGGTTGAGAGCGGGTAAAATTGGTATTATTGTTTTATATCTTGAAGTAACCGATCAGTGTAGCCATAAGGGCATTCACGGCGTACACACCGTGACATGTAAAAGCATGTAACAAAATGTAGCACTATATATGACTCTTTATGTTCATGATAATCAACGTTGGTCAGGATGGCCGAGTGGTCTAAGGCGCCAGTCTACATATTTGGGACGTGGGTTCGAACCCCACTTCTGACACACACCTGTTTCGTTATTCTTCGCCATGTTGCAAAACCGTTGTACAAATATAGCACAATATATGAATCATTATGACCACGATAACCAGCTTTGGTCAGGATGGCCGAGTGGTCTAAGGTGCCAGTCTCAAGATCTATGAAATTGTCTTCCCTGGGGTATGGGTATACTGGTCTGCAGATGCGGGCGTGGGTTCAAATCCCACTCCTGACTCGCACCATTTACTGGTCACAAAGAGTCATAGAAAGGAGAATGTTGTTGAGATAGTGTAGTCTCTCAATTTCGGGTAAATAAAAGTCAACTAAATTAACCCAGTTTAGTGTAACAGAAATCAGAAACTATCGGGGTTAATTCATCGGGGAATTTTCTGGAAAACCCCTGTTCTATTTAAAGATCACTTGGGAGTAGTAGAGAAAGGGGAGGTTCGGGGGTGCAAACAAGCGCGTTGGGAGAGGTGGCCATGTTCGCTCTAGCTACCTGGTAGAGTTACCTCAGCGTATCCCGAAGTGACGTCACAGAGGTCACATATGTTTAAAATTCAAGTAGGCTGTTCCAATTAGAAATCGGCATTTGAGAAAGTTTAATCTTCGGTCATAATCGCTTTTGGCCTAAGCGTCGTCAGGCAGGCAAGGATACTGTAACGGCAGCATGTCCTGAAACACTTGTTTGCACATTTGGGGCGTAGAAAATATTCTTGAGGTGCACAGGGATATATTTGAGAAATTGAGGTTCTATATCTCATCCAGAGATGAAGCGTGGGGTGTCATCTTGAAGCTCTCGTGGTGTAGACCACGACTTGAGTGATTCCCATGTCATCTGCGACGTCATTGGTGACGTCATCAGTACGAGTGGTGGCGAAATTTTGATTAGTCCACCAATACATATGGACTGATAATCCCTATATGTACAGACACCACCACACACCACCACCCCCAAGCGTTGATGCCCGTCATCGCTCGGTTGTGGTGGTAGCTCCCCTAGGGCAGAGCTCTTGGATCGGAGCGCTCGGGGCTGTTGGAGTCTGAGCTTGGAGCTCTTGGAGGGCAGAGCTCAGATGTGACGTCATTGTAGGCATGCGCACACCAGGGTACCTAACTGCAGGGATAATCTAGGCAGTGCGTTGTTTACAGATTTCACAGTCTTCCTGAATGTTTACATGCACCGATACACTGTACGTAAACTGAGTGTGTGGTGAATAAAACATTATTTATTCATTAAAAGGTTACGGCAGCTGATAAAGTGAACTAATTAGACTGTGATGTATTAACCCCACAAAATATAAGAGATAGGTTGCTGTTTATTGTATCTCGGTAAAAAATTGTGTTAAGGGGTAACCCAAGGAGATCATGTATGACTCACCATGGATATACACCTATTGCATAAATTTTTAATATTTCCAGAATGCAAAAGAGCAGCGCTACGTAATTTTCACAGAATGTAAACAGGATTATAAGAAAAGCATCAGACATGAGAGAAAGATTAAGAGAGATGTAATTTAGAAGTGAAAACAATATAAACTTACCAAATATCCTTGTCCAATAATATCACTGGAGGATGATAGAAATGTGATGGGAATCACTGTAGAATACCTGTACAGCCATGTACATCATCAAACAAGTGAGTCTATATACAAATACTGGTTGAAGGATCTGAAAAATAAGAAAAATGAAACAGGAAATGAAGAGAAGCGGACATTTCAGAGTTCACCATTTTGCAAGGGACTACTTGAAAGAGAGGGAATGCAATGAATATTAATGAGTATTCCTGATTATTCAGGAGGAAAAGTCCATAGAAACCAAGGAGTGAAAACAACGGTTGTTTTAGAGGTCAACACCCAGTTACCTAAGATGGATTTGCCTGCTTACAATAACAATGGCGGCCACGTGGCCTTGTAGAGTCCAAACGTAAACAATCTGTCGTTGTGAAATCCAAACCTCAGTGACACATTTTATCTTGGATATTAACGTATATGTCCAATTATGAGGTTCACAATTAAGTAAAACATAATACTCACCCTTTTAATGTAAATAAATGTAGTGTTTTCTTTCATGTAATAAAGGAACTCGCACTCATCCCCTGTCATGCCGCTCATGTTGTTTTCTCGT
>JAVTVY010020028.1:0-73159 GCA_036873755.1 Hanleya hanleyi | reverse complement strand
CGCGATTGGAATACTCTGCCGGACCCTGTAAGAAATTCAGTCACACTCATCGAGTTCAAGCGTAATGTTATGCACATGTATCCCACATCCACCCCTCCTCCATGGTATTATGTTGGATCACGGGAAAATAATATAATCCTGTGCCGGATAAGAAATGGTTGCAGTTATCTGAAGGAACATCTATTCAAGAATCATTTAATAGTAGACCCAAAATGTATTTGTGGGCTTTCGAATGAAACTCCCGAGCATTATTTCTTACACTGCCTTCTCTTCTTTACTCAACGACATTCTTTCCTTGCTAAACTCTCTGCAATTATATTGAATGATTCTAATCCCCCCATCCTGACAGTTCACATTATAAACGCATTGGAGTTATACATGCATTCTTTGTCATTATTACACGGTTACGCGAACTTTGAAAGCGTATCTGGGGTCGCATTGAGCTTGGAAAGAGGGTATGGACATAGGGATGGTAAATTGGCGTAAAAGCAGCTACGGCCCCATTGACCGTTGTGACGTCACACAAGGGGCACACGCTCGTTGACCCTAGTTTTAATAGCGAGGTTACGTGATCTCCGTAGATTAAAATTGGAAGTCACTGGGGTCTTATGAAGGGGCTTATTGCTGGGCCGTCACGTGACCGGAAGTGACATTTTGACTCAGTTGTGTCGTGTGACCCGGATGTCACGTGACCGGATGTGACGACATAGTGACGTCAATTTAATAAGTAGTAAAAGGGGAAATTGACCAATATTCTAGGGCAGAAATGTGCGAATCAGGGGAGATAACCAAGAATTGTTCAAACAGAGTTATCTGCCCTTGAATAGGGGTCAATTTTCCGTTTGTATACTACTAACATAAAGGATTTCAGAAGAACATTGTTTCACTCTAGTTTGAGAGAGTTTTTAGTCGATCTAACTGGGGTTTTTTATGTGCGATTTTGCACATCACAAAATAATGCCAGTTTCACTTTCGGGGAAACAGCTCAATTTTCTATCGTAATTATGTTAATTAGTTTTGGGACGTTTTAGTCCCGTTGGGTAATATCATACTTTTCCGAATGAGAATAAAAAGTCCCGATGGTAATATTTGATGGTTTCAGTAACCAGTTCGCGCAGTTTATGAAACTAACAAAAGTTCAATTGGATGTCGAGGCATATTGAAATTCCCATATCCGCGTTTACACATGATCGTGGGTTCGAATTACGCCAAAGGTTTATTTTGTGTTGCTCACTCGCCCATTTATGCTTAAAATAGCCGTCCAAGCCACTGCATAGTAGTCAGGAAAAAATATGACACGTGCCTGCAACCGTGTCGCTGGGAAGCAGTGTGAGGGGCCTCTGTGTGAATGCGTGTGTCTGTAGATGTGGCACTGGGTAATGGTATAATCATAGATGCCCCATAGATGCCCCATAGATGCGAAAAGTGGGGGAGGGGGGTACACGAACACCATTTCATTAATTGTGCTCCTCTCATCTGATAACCACCGGGTTTCCAAACGTCGGACTGTTCGATACTATAACAACTATGTTATTGATCGCACTGTGATCGTTGCTGATATTTCAGCAACTAACGCAGTAACATAACTGAAAACGTAAGTTGACTGTATGCTCTTTGCGTGAATATTTCGGTTTCTGGACATTTTTAGCTGTTAGTCTATTCCGTTAGTTCATGATACATAGACTCGAAAATAACCCGAAACTTTGCATCAGGAAATAATCCGTTACATAGGTATTAACCTGATACCTTGGAGTCTTGGTCTCAACCACTTCGCTGTTGGTGTGGCTCGACAGGTTAGGTTTATCTATCCTTTTTTGTACGAGGCTTGGCAATTATACTGCAAGCCTGCTGATATATGTATACTAATTTTATATGAATAGTTTATATAGTTCACTCTATATGTTAACGCATCATCTATACGCGAGAGACTGACCCCGTGAAACAACCAAGCCCATTTCAAAACACTTTCTCATAGAAGGAGGTACATGATACCGTATGAGAAATCACAAACTTTTCCAACATCAAATATATCGCTACTAAAAATATAGCAACAAGCGATCCTAATAATTCTCGTCCATTTGTTTTCAGAAAATAAATTATGCAAGAAAATGTGTTAAGGAATTATTTTATATGACTGAGTGTATGAAGTATTTTATATCCAGAATATATACCTTTTAGAAAAGTTCACGGAGGTTTGATGTTGTGGATAGGCCCATACTGGCTCAGTGGACAATGTTAAACCTAATGGGAAACCCACGCATGCTCATTGCGGTATGGGCTGTGGGATCTTGTTTTTCACCTCTTTCTTTCGCGTCTTTTGAATAAGTCACTGTGCGCATGCGTAGTGGGCAAATAGCGCTGGGTGAACGTTTTGGGGTCTAGGTGAGCCCCTTGTGGTCCGATTGGGTCACGTGAGGTCTTGTTTTGAAGCTCTCGTGGAGGAGCATCCGACTGCACTAACATATCGTCCGTTTTCATTATTCTGCGCATACGCAGTCTGGCGGTAATATAGAAAGCAGGCATTTTGGAGATTCTTTTGGGGTAGAGATGGACCATCCCTGGTCCAAATGGACAATGTAGGGTATCTCGTGGGGTAGAGTCAGAATGGCATGTTTTTATTGCAAGTCGCGTCAATCTGCGCATGCGCAGTTGGGTGTAGTAAGTAAAGTGGTCATTTTGGGGGTGCGTGAGGTTGTGCTCTGGGTAGAGATTGATCATCCTCGGTTCCGAATGTGTTGTGTGGGGTGTCAATTTGTAGCTCTCGGGGTGTAGCCCCGATTATGAGGGGTGTCTACAGCATCTGTGATGTCATCGGTGACGTAATCAGTACGAGTAGTAGCGAAAGTGGTCATTTTGGGGAAGTGAAGGAAGATACTTGGTGTAGAGATGGATCATCCTTGGTCCGAATGCGTCGTGTGGGGTGTCATTTTGTAGCTCTCGGGATGCAAACCCCGATTTGAGGGGTGTCCACAACATATGTGACGTCATCGGTGACGTCATCAGTACGAGTAGTAGCGAAAGCGGGCATTTTGGGGAAGTGAAGGAAGGAGAAAACAACAACAACAAGTTTTCATATAGTTTATTCTCCCCAATGTTACATCATACCCCTGCTTGGGGAGCCGCGCTGGGTATGTTTACAATTCTAGTACTCTTGTCCAACCAGAGGCTGCCATTTGGCGCTGTACCTGTCATATTCGTTCTTGCATTATTGTCGGTTTGTTGATGACACGCTCGTGTTAGTGAAACCACAGGACGTCGAAAAAGTTATCAAGAAATTGAATTCTTTCCATAAACAGATTAAATTCACGCACGAAGTCTTCACAGACAATGTAAATTTACACTTTCTTGATATCTCTGTCACCCCCGACGACACCTCAATTTTCAGGAAAAATACGCATACAGGTCAATACGTTAACTTTACAAGTTTCACACCATGGAAAGCTCGTACTGCAAGGGGCAGGGCATTGATAAATCGGGCAAACAAAATCTGCAATCCCAAGTCCTTGTTCAAGAAAGAACTCGACCTCATTCGAGATTATCTATCTTGGAATGGTTTCCCAAAATATGTAGCTAACAAACTAATTAAAAGATTCGTGAATGATGCAAGCAAGCCCACCACGTCAACAAGAAGACCCACAGACAGCAGTACCAAATCCTCACCAAAACTATTTATTAGACTACCGTATATCGGTAAAATAGGAGAACAATATGTTAAGAGTATGCTCAATAAATTCAGACGTTGCCTAGATTAATAAGCTAGAATAATAGTTTTATGGAAAACAACCAGATTATCTGAAATCGTATCGCCGAAGGATGTCATTCCGGCTGAATTTAGGAGTAATGTTGTCTACCAGTTCACGTGTCCAGGTTGTAATGCCAGTTATATTGGAGAGACACAGTGTTGTATTATGAAAAGACCTCAACAGCATTTTTATGACAAAAACAGCGCCATTTTTAACCATATCAATTCATGTGAACAGTTTAATTTCTTTTTCGCCATGGACCATTTCATTGACACTGATGATACTGAACCTATTTCAACTGTGAACAAGGTGTTTTTAAACACCCAAATAATAGACCGAGCAAATCACTGGCGTGTTTTATTATATAAAGAGGCATTGGCAATTAGAACTAACAAGCCAAGCTTCAACACTGGAATTTGTGCCTCGCGGGAACTTTTAATCTTCAGATAATGAGCTTGAATCAGTATTGACCCTATGAACTTCATACTAACGCCATGAGCTGTTTAATTGTTTTGTCACGTATTGTCACGTATTGTTTTAGTCTGCACAGTGTTCACTGTCCTTAGCGTATATATATCCTGTGTCTCGCCTGCTCCAATTAGTATCTTGAAAATGACTTTGAATTAAGTTGAAATATAGATCATTCTAACCATGATATTATTCTTCGGAGTTACATATATATTGTTATTCTTAAAACTCCTTTGTGGCACAAATGGGCAGACTACTTCGTAGGAAAAAACTTAGGCCTAAATGAAATGGGGCGAAATACAAATAATTTAACGATGGGTAGTGGATATATCGGCTGCAGATGCTGCTTAAGAGGGCGGTCACACTATTTGACCGCTGGTCAGTTTAATATAACGATTGTGCGGCGATAAATATTAGGAATTACAACGCATATAAGGTAAGTGGGAAGAGGTGCCGACATACTGACAGAGCCACTTCACAGTATAGTCTTCTGGTTAACCTATTCTAAAGCACATACCAAGAATCTAACGATTCGTGATATGTGTTGTATCTCATGTACGCTTTTATTGTACGTGTTCATGTGGCAACTTGGATGACATGAACACACGGCCCCTAGCACCGACATGAGCCGTATTAGATACAAATCTAGAGAGCTATGATGGAAATGCTCTGACAACTCGTATATTGGTAATTGGTGAGCTGTGTCGCTGTGACAACTCATACACTGGGGATTGGTGAGCTGTATCGCCGTCAGATAAAAATGACGGCATTTAACACAAAAGACTAGTCTGTAAGGCGCGATGTCGACCCAGCATCAACTTACCACAATGCCAACATATATCAAAGATCAAAAGATCAAAGCCCTATACGATTTGAAGGGATGTTGGGTTAGGGATAGAACGAAAATTGCCCATTTTCTGACAAAGTGACCCACCACATTTGCCTCATTTAATCCAATCCAGATAAATTATTCGGCTGTTTTGCAACACAATCAGCATATTTATGGATAGCTGAATAATTTCTCTTCACATTCAGTCCAATAGTGTTCACTCGTATTTTTGTTCAATATTACTGCAGTGAAACAGCGAGGCAAGACATAGCCGATCGTAATTCCTTACTACCTACATTGTATGTTCTATTGATTGCTACAATAGGAAATATTTCTATAAGTTTTTCCATTCTGATCAAAACGCTATAGTTCAAAAGAACTATATAACACATGCATAGCTAAGTTTGTCCATTGGCGATTCCAAACGTCAAGTTCGACATTCGAAAAATTGTTCATGTTCAAGATTGTCAGAACTGCATGGAATTTCCCGATCACTCAGTTCAATAAGAGTGCATTTTTTGTATCTGGGCTAAGTTAAAGTCCACTGCGGGAGGAAATACGTTCCCTAATAGTTTACATGCGTCTTCTTATTAGATTATTTCTCGGAAATTATTTAATGGACGATGACTGAATGATGGCTAGACGCCTAGACGCTTGTATTTAAAGAAGTGGACAGCGGTTACTGATATTCCTCATTGGAGACTGGTATAACTTTCAAAAGCGGGTTGTACTGTCCTTATCATTTCCAACATTCACTAACCCGTCTTTACGATCACTGACTTTGTTGTCAGCAGGATTAGAGTTATCAGAAACGAGGTACACTTTAGAGCCACCTAGCGGTGGTTTGTCCTCGATTTGGTGACCGTTGGCAGAAACCTGCGCCTCTCTATCTTCATCTTTCTCATACCTCCGTATTTCCTGTGGAAGGAATCGCATTTGACATGAATCAGCAGAAACATCATGTGGGACATATACAACCACTGCTGTATATACTTAATTCACATATCAGATTAGAGGGTCTCTTGTATATGTCGAATTTTTCATTCGACTTCCCTTTTCTCATTGATAATGTTTCATATATTCTGACTTGAATAATAAACGTCTGGTTTGGAAAATCTTGACTTTCGGATGGAATGGCTGAAGTAGAAAATACAAGATTGCAAGGCAAAAATGCATTCATTTCCGACTAGGACGGCGGATAGTGATGCGAGCGATGGGGGTAATTAATCGTGTAATGGCGATACAAAGTAATCCTACATATGTCATGCCAGGCATAACCGACGAATCAGTATATATGGTGAAACGAAATATCGTGGTGAAGTGACAGAAACGTTCATGCAGTGGATAAGTAGCATCGCGATTGTTTGGCGCGAATACCTATACATTAACAGGAGAGAGAGAGAGAAAATTAAGGTTTAACGTCGCATTCAGCAATATTTCAGCTATATTACATTAACAGGAAACGGTAATATATGCTAACAGTATGGCGAGTCAACTGGTGACCATAGAAGTAAAAATACAGCTATGCTAATGTTTGAAAACTATGTAGCCAGTCATTTAGAAGACGCAAAACGTTTTAAATTTTCCACTCTCCTTTCCCTAAATAAAAACGTGGCGAGTTTTTGAAAATGCCAAATATGTCGATTTCTGAAAGAATCTCACAATTCTTGTACGTTTTTGTGGTCAATATACTCCAATGCTTCATTTGTTTTTGAACATTCCTTTTTTTCATGCATTCTCCGCGTTAATTTTCGTGTCCATGAAGCATTCCTTTTGTCACTTATAAAGTGAGCTTTTTGGTCGCCAAACTTGGCCTCTCTACCTGCCCGAACGGTCATTGAAACTTAAACGGGAGCAGGGCGTTGCCCATGCATTTACCAGTGCGTACGACAGGCCCCCAGCTCATAATCACTCAGTAGGATATAAATTATCCCAGCAGACCAATCCCGCTCTCTAAAATGGAGGTAAAAAAGGTCGTTTTTGCTCAATAACGTTTGATTTCTTCTTAACCAATGCATCAAAATTTCAGGCGCATTGATTTATCTATTGTTCCAAGTCATAACATTAATTTTCCATGAACCAGCCAATGTTGTTTAAACAGCGCAAAGGATGTTTGGCCTATTATTATGCACATTAGATAGATGACAATTTACTTTTTTACTACCATTTAATGCGGATAGATATATCTGTATGCGCATCAAGAGGATTCTGCTGAATTCATTATGTGAACTGATTTATTGAGGAAAAACGACACTTTTTACCTCCATTTTAGAGAGCGGGATTCCCCTAACCTGATAAATCGCAGGGCCGAATATCGGGTTGTTTTCAATCCCAGCTATTATCATTAGGTGACATGAGAGGCTGAATGCCAAAACAACACTAGTTAATTTGATATGATGAAAACAATATTTACATCTGGATTTTCGTATTCGACCCCACAACGCAATCGTTTACGACACGACTCCGGAAAACAACAGAACATTCGATCGAAGAGAGGTATCAGGTACTTCGGCTCAACGTCGTCTTTCTTTGTTGCACCTGTGATTAAAAAGAAAACACTGGTAATGATATTGTATTATGGAATTAATCTGGCAAGTTTCCACCCTGTATGCTATATCCAAAGGCGTAGAATGCAGACGATATCAGTAAATGACTTGGGGATACTGATCTATTACCCAAAATAACAATCTGCTTCTGAGATCCTATCGTTTTGATAACGTTGATTCGGAGTTTGGAATACTGTTCGTTACATTGTAGTCTTGTTCCTAATCTGTTCATGAGACCCTTGTATTGTTCCTGGTATCCCAGTCATCGTTTTGTTATCACGTTTTGTGTGTTGTTCGTACGTTTCTGATCGTCATCCATAGAACGTACTCTTGAATCAAGCCGGACGAAATTCCAGTTGTTTACCAGAGATAACTGCATCTACCATTCTGACATTGTGATTGTACTATCGAATTCAACATGTTGACTGATGTGTTCCCTCCGACTGGTTTGTGATGAGCACACAATATACGAAATGGGGAATCATATAACAGGTGCTTACCTGTGACGAAACTTGTCAGCAGACCTACAAAGACAGCAGTAGCGAATCCTATGGACGGATACCATAGATAGGAAAGCGTGTATAGTTTGTCTAACCCCGAGCTGGAAAATACATGAAGGAGTTTTGTTTAAATAATAATGTCTTTTCCGATTAATTATCTCACTGTCACATGTGTGCAATTATTGTAATGGCACACAATTTGAATACACGAAATTAATGTATATACCTGAGTACGAACTGGTATGTCAAGACGACATTCTCGATAATCTATGCGACGGGTGTTAAAATAACGCATACAATATAACCATATGGGTCTGCCTTCGCGGGGAAGTATTTTGCCGAATTCTGCTTGTCGCCATGTGAAGGGATGGAGTGTTTATTATGGGCAGCAATACCTCCTTCAACAGGTCATTGTTAACAACAGAGTCACCAATTGTATTGTGCTGAAGAAATATATTTTAGGGCAAGGGCGAAGCCCGCGCCCTAAACTTCATAAACTTTCCCACACTAACCGTGCGTAAAATATTGATTTAGCACGCCTTTGAAAACATTGTCTATTCTATTGCACTACTCAAATTGGTTATCAACAAAGGTTACAATGAAAGATTCGAAAAATATGATACACGTTCACAACCTTTCTTCCCTTTGTTGAAATGTGCCTTCCGCCACAGTTGGCAGCGTGCCAATATCAATGGACGAGATTATGTGGTCTCCCAGAAGGGGGCGCAGTCCTTCTGCCAACTGAGGCTGTGTGAAACATACATGCAAACAAGCCTAGTTGTGAGGCATTCTCAATCAATTTCACGATGGAACCAACAGTTAAACTTAAGACAGATATCAATGATAGACACACCCGCCTCATGCAGAACCGTGGCAGTTGTTGATCTGAAGCAATAGTTGTAACGGCGACTCAGTTTTGCATCTTAATACCTTTATATTTAGATTTTTTTGTTAGATCCGAACTTTTTTCCTTAGATGTATTTATTTATAAGACTTGATTAATAATATAAAACGAATTTAATACCTTTAAATATCCGTATTCCCCATTTTGTTTGCCTGTCGTTCATTTCGTTTGTTAGCGAGATCTCTTAATGTCTTGTTTCTCCTGTTGATCTGTTTCTTATTTTGTAACACTCGTATGTCCCAAGTAGTTTGTAAATATTTGCGATTATACATTTTCTGCCTTTAAAATAAACTAAAGTTTCTACCTGCAGTGTATCCATTCTATTTGTTTATTCGATTATATAGGCAGACGAGACTTTGTCCTGCCATTTATCACCCACCCTGTGAAATGGATTCTCCCGAGTGAACACCTGTGCGTGTCAAGATCACGGGTATAGATTTCAAACGTCACAAAGTTCTTAACCGTGCTAAGTCGTCTAATAATTGCACGGTTATCAGTGTGCAATAGGTTTAAGTGTTATAGAATTGATATATTTGCATGTATACACCTCGAAGAGAAAACTGGTCATGCACTGCACTGATAACGTAGAACTCAACCGCAAGTATGTATATTCGTTATCATACCAAAATTTGGACAGTAGAACGCGGTCCATTTTTCACGCATACCCGGTCCGATTGGGACGAGCTGCAGCCACAGTTTGCTATCGGCGTGGTCGAAAGTTCACGCTGGCCCGCTATAGACCAAAACACGTCATGCTGAGGTGTATTCTCCCACCCCGCGTATCTTTAATATATTTTTTCAACTTCTATATTCTGACAAGGACATTCCACCGCCTTCTTTATATACCGTTACGACAATCCCTTGTATATAATTTTATCGAGAATCTCTCAACGTAGTCAATGTATTTAGGTCTATACCGCCAATGGAAAACCCATAACGGCGCTAATATTATTTTTCCACAGTCAGGTACAGATAACATCCACTTTTGAATATGTATTATGATTGAGGCGATGATTAAAAGAGGAAAATCTGTAACAGCTCAAAGTAATTCACGTTTTTTCCCCCTTAACTGACGAAGAAAGCTAAAGCGTCCAAATAGTTTCCGATGCGACGAGATTTTTGCAGCGCGCTCGACTGCTCGTGCTACAATTAAGTTTCGGTCATTTCAGAACGTACTGACAGTTAAATACCTAGGAGAGGGAGGCGGCGTTCTTGTACAAATTAAACTCGATACAGCTCTCTCTTCGTTTAGAACAGTCCCTAATATAATCCAATAATACCCACGCCCAGAAAGGACCCATCCCTGCATACGAACCGGTCTTTTTTGGACGTGGGCCCGGTCCAACGATGAGAGAGTTGGATCTCGTACACGGTCTGTTTTTCACGCAGAAATGCGAATAGAACGCTCCAAATTTTGTCATGCTCCCTAATAACAGGCTGGCATTGATATTTCCAAAAGATCGACACAAAAATACGTGAATGTCAAATACTGAAACGTTCTGCCCGATGAAGATTTTATCCATGCTTGTACATATTTTGGGTCAACTGACCGTGTTAGGAATATGTTTCTAGGAGTCTGGTTTCACCCAAATTATCAACTGACCACTCACAGTTCCGCTCCACTTTCTGTCCCTGTTTGTCCGTCATCTGTAACATTTACAAGGTATGATACGTTCCAGACGCCTGGACTACAATTGTATGTAGGCATAGGTAGACTTTCAGATACGCCGACAACGCTGTATTTGCCGATGCTGATCCACATTGGAAAGGCCAATCCCAGGATTCCTCCAACCAAACAACCCTTTGGAAGACAGAAAAATCTCGAGCAGTGGTAATGCATATGATTTCCAACTGAAGTGAATCATTACATACATGCTACATTTCTGACGATATTCAAACGGAGAAGGCGAAGCCCCAAATCGGCAATGATAACATGCATATTTCTAACTCGAAGATTACAAAATATTCGTTTAGGTAAGCATAAAGGTCCGTCCGTAGTATACTATAATAAAGCAATTATTGATATTTATCAAAAGTTGAAAATAAATCGTCACATGAAATTTGTTGGATTTGCACCAGAAGGCGTTTCACGAGTATTTTTGTCATTGCGTTAATGCGAGAAAAAGACTCCACAGATCGAAAACAGCCGTTAACAGGCTTCAGTTAATAAGGTTAGCTCCCATGGATTTGATCCCAGCTGTCATCCTCCCTAACAAATTTATGCCAAAACTATATGATGGCAAATACAAAATTTCCAATTTCGTGACTTCAAAACTCCATGGGTGAAATGGGACTACGGTTGAGGTCTCAGCAATCACAAGAAATGTTCATTTGTTTTTCCTGCTTGTGGTGCATTATTTTGCTATAACAAATTTATTTCAGATGCACGTTTTGAGGGAGTAAACTTAATAGGGTGTTTTCCTCCAAAATCCAGCCGAAATGGCAACGGATTTTTTCTCATATTTCCCGGACAATTGTGAAGCGCAGTACATATGCTGCGTACGCAAGATTTGGGGGATAAGCACTCCAAACAGTGTCATATGAGTAAAATGACTCGATATTTGTATCGAAACATTTGCATGACGGAACTCATATTAATTAAGGTATTCAAATGTCACATCATATTGCCCCTAGAGCTATTATGAAGCTAAAGTGAAGAGAATATATCTTGTGTATCTTACAATCCAGTTCCCCCAGGGAAATACTCCTCCTAGAAAGAAGATTCCAAGCAGTGGTCCGTACGATGCCCCCATCAAACTTTGTGCTGTCTGTGATGAACACAAAGAGAAGGGAGTTTAGCTTGATAATACACACACAGCCAAGTCTTGTCCAGGATATCGCATTATGCTTTCTTGAGAGTGGCAGTCGAACAGATCACTAGAACGATTCAGGTGCGACATTCAAGAACTTCCGCGACAATAATCGAAAACCTTTTTCGTATAACAGTTTAACGTCAATTCCAAATGTGAATGAAATAAAAATAATAAAAACTCAAAATGATTTCCTACAATAGAGCAGCATCAACTGTTTTTCAATGATGTCAGCAAGACATGAAATCCTAACCATTGACCATCACTCTTTATCCAAATGATAGAGATCCAGATATCTTGCACGCTACGGTCGTATTCTGCCGTCAGTGTGCAATATTTATCATTTTATTTGAGAAACCTCGAATGGAGGCGTTTCGTGGGATAGCCCTGTTTTACAAGTTTCTGCAATAATATTCTGATGCGTTCATTAAAATCGCCACAGTTGGCACATGATGTAGCAAATGCTACCAGGCGAGATATGTCACACTCAAGGTAATTTCACTCATATGGTGACAGCCAGTTTGAATGTTGGAGGAATCGGAGTACCCAAAGGGAACCACCTCCTTTCGACAAGGTCCAGAAATGGGTAGTTAACTTTGTCAAACTTGAGTAATCGTCACTCTTGTGTAGAGTCGATGTGGCGGAAAGCCCTGATCATTCTTGTAAAGGTATAGGTCCAGATAAGATGTTCCATTAGCTGTTTCCTTCAAATCCAGTCAGACGGATATATATCCTTCACAGTATCGCTAATATAGGGATTATCCAGTGCTAACAGATCTCCCATATAGCGTTTGGTGAATGGGAAGGAAAGGCTTGGAATTGTTATATTTTGACAAGTTATGTCTCTATGGCAGTATCTTCTTACTTTTTACGTCCTCCCTCTCTCAAATCAATAGTCCCATAGAAGACATGTGAATAATGAAAGTTGATAAAATATAAACAGCCTACCTGGAAGACTGTTCCACTGAGGTTTTGGACCGCCATTGCCATCCCTATGCCAGCTCCTCCGTATAATACCACTGCGAGAAATGACGAAAATTGTGGATCAAGGAGACTGCACAGTACTGGATCATACGATGTTCATGAAATCATGAGAGATAGAAGATATATTCCAAAGCATGCACTAAACGAAAATGACTGAGGACCGCGGAGTGTAAACTGTGACGCTGTTCGTTTTTATGAGCTTAACACTAACATAGAGATAGTCTTGCGTTTCCACTCAACACTGACATGTATTTGACACCTAGCCAGGTGGTGAGATATGCAAAGGGGATTAACGTCTGGCGACTATATGACTCCACACGAAAGCGTCTCTCAGCAACCTCACATTCAGACTAAAATACGGAGGATTCTAACATGTGGTCTTGATATCTCAACCGCGCTTAATTGCAGATATTCAT
This sequence comes from Hanleya hanleyi, assembly GCA_036873755.1. Taxonomy (NCBI): domain Eukaryota; kingdom Metazoa; phylum Mollusca; class Polyplacophora; order Lepidopleurida; family Hanleyidae; genus Hanleya; species Hanleya hanleyi. Next base: position 59,959 of record JAVTVY010020028.1, on the reverse strand, counting down.
GCGAAAAGAAGTAATCACACGGCCCTAACATCGGATTAAGCGGAATTAGATGCACTGGCTCGGGAGCTGTGATGAGAGAACAGCTAAAATAGAAAAAGTAATCCGATGGCAATGGATGGGCGTCGAGGGCGTCATGATGGAGCAAACGCTCCTACGCTCGTATTTTGCTATCAGCCTGCGATATGCATAACCAGATTTGAGAAACTTTGAGTGGCGGCGCTTGGTGGTCTAGCCCTGTTTGATAAGTTTCTACAATAATGCTTTGTGACGTTTATTAAATTCGTCATATTATCTAGCAAATGTTACTAGGCGTGATATGTATACACCATATGCAGGTCCCACTGGAATATTACTGTCCAGAAAGGGATAGTTTACGATGTCTAAATTGTAATCATCTCTGTTGTGGTAAAGTCGACGAGAGTTAAGGCCCGCTACATGTCTATAGAGTTATAGGTCAAAATATGATGTGCCGTTACGTCTATCTCTAGTTTCCTTCAAATCCAGTGTACGCAGAAATGTATCCTTCACTGCGTCATATATATGGATTATCCAGAGCGAGAAGATCGTCTGTATAACGTTGGTGAATGAGAAGGAACGGGTTTTTGAAAATGTCTATACATAGTAGTATTAACATATAAAGATCAGGCAAAAGAAGTGTACATTTAGTACCCATCGGAATACTTGATATATTGCTCCCAAATTTCACAGATATTAATAATGAGAAGGTCAAGAAACTTTGTGAACAAAGAAACACCCAATGTGTGTAGTAGAGCTAAAGAGTGCTTTATCACTTCTGACATTACAATGTTGGTGATCGATTTTCTTGAGCACCGATACTATTAATGAACTAAGACGGCCAATTAGATCATGATGAGTGATTGTAGTATGGAAAGTCGAGAAATCCCATGTGAATATATGTCTGTACGGTATGTGCCCTTTCGCATGAAATTCGTCCGTAAGATATTTTGATTTTTTAAATATCCAAATACTTTCTACGCCAGAAAAAGTGGCGCAATACCTTTTCCAGGCTGCTTTTACCTTCTGAAGGACCATCGTCAACAGGATAGAAAGTAGCTTTTGGTGGAGTTTCTAGAACCGGCTATGGATCCAGGTTTGTATGGTGCTTTATATATTTTATGAGTTCAATACATTTTTGGCATAGATACCTTTTTTCTTGAGAAACAATCCTTATTGATCTTCCAGAGCATACTATGCATCCAATACAATTCAATCTATCTATACATACCTAAGACTTTGGTTATCAGAGTTTGTGATCGGTCAGTAAGATGACCCAGGCAGGGTTTCATGAAGTCCTCCCATGTGACCGTGGCCAAAGCATTCAGGATTGACGACGTGGTACTGTTTGAAAGGAAGAGATATATGTCGATTCAGTTGTAACGCTCGATCAATATAAATTCCACAAATGTTTTCTATATGGGAGATAGTCTTGTGGCATTGACGCTCGAAATATTATTCACACGTGTGCAATGTTCTAGTGCCTATTTTACACAAAAGCACACGCTACTTGATTAATTGAAGAAAGGTGCAATTTTACCGACCTACTTTAATAGGAATGCTGAATACGACTGAGCGTCATTAAGTCTATTATAATCTAATATAATCTATTTGATCTAAATGAGAATCCATATGACGAGCTTCCTCGGTGGTACTCTTCTCTTTTGTTTAAGTCTGACGGACAACATTATATCACTATTTCATTGCAATCACACAACTACTCAAATATAATTTCATAGAGCAGCAATTTCCTATCAAACTTGGTACAGACAATCAGTGACAGTACTGAAAGGGGGCACGTCCCGATTTCCATTGACGATAAAGCGGCTTGACTATTACCAGAGTCTTTGCTTGCGATCCGAGAACGAAAGACTGGGCCGTGGTAGACTAACCAACATTGGATTCGACGGCGAAATTGAAATTGTCGTGATTAGTATATTGATAAAGTTTTATTCTATAATACACTAATGGCCATGTGCAAATGACAATTGTCTCCAATTCAGGCCGTTGCTCTTCATTTTTAAGGTTAAACAAGGGATGTTACGGTGGAAAAAAGGAACACCGGCTATGATATTACCACCACGGTTGACATTATTTTCGGCGTGGTGATACATTTTAATTCAATCACGATAGTATTTCTGCTAACATAATTCTGAGAATTCTCAGTCTGTCTATAGTGGACGACGAATCGATTGGATTACCTAATACGCAGTGGTATTTGAAAAGCTGAGCGGCTATAATTACCTAAGGGCTCCACTGAACAGACAAGCCACGAACAGACCCGGAACCCCTGGATATCCAAGAATTTCCATCACAAAATACGGCATAAGCTGCGGACAGATGAAAATGGAAACGATCTTACAGGAAAACGATGGTTACAACTTCTGAGAAGATATGGAATGGAAGTACAATTATTTTACTCAAGCCATATTTATTTCGAAGAAACGAATATTTGGTATTACGCAATGCCCGAAATTGAGCAATAAGTTGGCGAGAGAAAGAAAATTTGCTCGTCAATGACATTCGAACTAGCTATTGCAACCCATGGGTATTACTCCCGCGGATTGTCGGTCATGTTCAAAATGTTGTCTTTTTTTAATTAACATACGTATTAACATTAGCATACATGTCAGTGACATGATACCTCAGTTTCAGAACTTTTGAAGGGAAATTATTTTCTAACTGCGTTTATTTCTCTCCCCTTGTGCATGGATCTCAATGTGCTTTAGAGAAGTTCGAACACCTTTCGAGCAACATAATACAGGGGTATACTTGGAAGTTAAAACGAAAATATACTGACCTGATTTGGGTTACTGACAAACCCTGCGGAGACAGGATCACAACCTAATTTTGCATAATAAGCAAAAATAACTAACCCACATAGACACGTAGTGATAGTAAGGATAAATATTCCGATGATGTTCAGTCTGACAGCCCTGTGAACATAAAATCAATGGTATGTGCAAATATAATCATGACTCATTTTAACAATATGGAGCGGTCATTCTATGGATCGAGAACAAACTATTGATGGACTGAGATATAGCATGCGAGGTATTGCATTGTACGCCAAGGTGCATATCCGTGGTGTCGTGAGAGATTCTTGGATGCTACGGTGTTATTGTATTTCATCCACTCTTCTATTGTAGGTGTCCATTCGAATAACATTATAGAAATGACCTCACCGCCGGTAAAACTGGTTTGAGCGAAATTAGATACATACATTGAAGAGCTCTGATGTTTAATGACCCTGCGAACCAATCAGATATCACCAGATATGGCTATTATAGGCCTTGCCTGGCTATTATAGGCATTGCCTCATGATATATCTTTATAAAAGAAAGAACGAATATCGTATCAAACAGTTTAGTCTTGGGGCTTAGTTCAAGAAAAGACTTAAATCCAAAGTTTTCTACACTTATTGTGTTTCCTGATTGTTTTATCATTTCGGATTGTGATGATAATTTCATAACATGACCCTCTTCAGACATGTCAGAAGTTGTCCAAAAGACCTTAGCCATGAAACATAACACACCGGGGATTCCAACATATGACGCAATATGCGTTTTCAGTTTTTAGTCGTATAAGCTTTGAAAACTTGTCACGAAAAACTAAGCACCACCTTGTATGCTATTGGATGAATCAACGATATTTTTGCCCCGATATCGAGATTTGGAATGATGACAAGAAATTGATGAATTTCAGAACAATTGTGTGTATTTAATGAATATTGCCATATGGATCTTTAATCTAACGGATTCGGTGAAGCAGACAAACATTCTATACATCATTTTCGCGTCTCTTCAAACAATCTCTTCAAACAATCAAACAATGGCAATATGGCGAACATATCCCTACCCCTACTCATATCAGTAGAAAATCAACAATATAAAGTTGATGGGTGTTCCCCCTGCGCCCATATGAGAAGTCATATGCGAATGTCAGAAATGTGACGGCGGGAGACGATAGATTCAACAGCGACAGAATCAATGCACTTCGTTTCATACTTAATATTCCTAGATCCATTATTCCCACAGATTAGTTTCACATAAATCAGGATGAAAATAACTCCGGAATGAAAGTCATTGGGATATAATTTTCTATATTTCGTCTACAATTATGCCATCGTCAGGAATACATATGCATATTTAGAGTATACAGTCAGCAAAATATACAGGTTTTAACCGAAAGGGTGGTAAATGAAGCCAGCAGTATTGGTCAACAACCAATGATCAAACAATGGTGGAAGGTCAGTGAGTACCAATTCAAGCACATAAGACAATATAGACAATGAATAACCTGTTCAGTGAAAGGCAACGGGGTCCTTAGATGCCATCATTCCATGGTGTAATTTGGGGGTTTTACTCTCAATAGGAGATACCGCTTTGAACAGAAGTTCTTTCCATTCCTTAGCGTGAGAGATAGACAACCAACTGAAAAGGTGGCATTCGTGGCATTGAAATAAGTGGGACGTTCGGTCAACTCAAAATTGGAACTTCTACGTCGAATGAAATTTGCCTGATTTTTCAGCGGAAAGCTGTCTTTGAAGAGAATTTGTTAGTTGAACATAAATATCATATTTTCCAGGTTTTAAGTTCCAGGCTGACGTGTTTTCTATGACATCTTATCTACTGCCAAACTCAATTCAAACGAGAATATCTCTAAACCGCTTTGAGATTTTTTGCTGAGATTTCATTGACTCCGTCTCATGAAATGTGATTATAATGACGATACAGGATAGACAACAGATTAAACAAGGGTTGGTGTTCCTGGTATCACAGCAATCTATCATTTTATTCATTTTTACATAAAACTGTTTTCATGAAATAGGGTGGGGTGCGCGGGGAGATCAGAGACCGTATAATGCTGAAACTCAGTATAAAATAATGGAATATATCGAACGAGGAGCACAGTTCCCGGGGTACCAGTTATGTATCTTTGTAGTGTGATATTCATTTGTTGTAAGCAACACTTTATCTTCATTTTATATTTCTTTTATTGAAAACTAAACTCCTCAGACAAGTAAATATTTCACATTTCTTAGGCAACACAACAATGCGCCATTTGCTTGGACCAGTTGGGTTTATTTTGACACTTTATGTGAGGGGTAATGTTCAAAATAATCAGCCTATAGATCCAATGAACAGAAAAAATAATAAAATCTAAGATTGAGGACGACTGCACTAAAATTCAATTTGCGAATCAGTCCCATGATTTGAGAATCACTTTACATGAACAATACGCACACGTGTTTCATTCATCCCAGTTTGGGAAGCATTGTACTTTCGATAAGTAATATGCAAACGTTCTTTGATAAAATGCAACATTTGAAACAGTTCCGGGAAATAAAATCAACTTCAGCATAACTTGGGCGTATCATGTTGATTTTTGAATCGTCCAGTAGATATAAATTACTAAATTCTAATCGCGACATTACGGTACATGTTTATGCATCAATCTTCTGGTTTTGAATCTAATTAACCTGTCAGATGACCGAAGCACAACTTCAAACATACCATTTTGCCTGTGATAGGTTGGGTAAACCACTATATCTTTGTACACTGGCCTGGTTGACGCCGTACGACATAGTCCATAGCACCATGGCTCCTAGTGTTAGAGACCAGAATGTATGTCTCTGGGTGGGATCGGGATCGAAGCTGAAATATTATAATGAACGTAAGTCAGCATTTTGTTTTTCGGATAATTCATTTGGCTTTCACTCTTCACAAATGAAATCGGTGACTTTCTTTCGATGCATTCGATGTATACAATTGGATTTTTATCATTCGCAAACCTGGTTTACAAACATATCATACTTTGATTTATTATGAAAATTGCAAACTGGTATCAGTACCATTAGCACTGTTATACACTTAAATACTTTACGCAATTTCAAATACGATAATCTGAGCATTCCAGAAAAATGTTTATCTGTTAATTCCCGTTCTCGTGAGCCAATGCCAGACATTTGTTGAACCTTTTTTCACGTAAAGAGACAGCACAAAGATGATCAACAGTATTTTTCTTCAATAATGCTACAAATTCTGAGCTTCACTACTTAAGGTGGATACCGACACCTATCTTTTCAAATTGTATTGAAACTTAAATTAGCACTGTTATACATATATAAACCAAAGCCGAGTGGTCTAGACCGCTTGCATTTACTGCTGGCGATTTGGTGCCAAACTTTGAGGGCGCGGGTTCGAGTCTCGCACGGAACTGACCCATCCAGCACCAGTATTTGTGCTTTACCAAGAAAGTGTCATCCTAAAAATAATTGGATATACCTGTTATACATAGTAGAAAAAATGAAATAAAAATGGGGGTCATCATATCAGATTATGCTATGGATGATCATCAAGTTAGGATATCCCTTTTCTCGGATAACCACAGAACTGATTGGGACATGCAAAAATAAATATCTATAAAATTTCATACTTCGATAATACCGAACATAGATTTTTAATCAAATTTTCAGATCACACGCAAATCACTCATTTTCATATAAAGACAGTAAAAATGTAATAAAAACGAGGGTCACCGCCTTAGTTATCTTTCTGGATTTTATTTTATTTTACATTTTCCTATCTATTCCCATGTTAGCCATATAAATTTACGGTTGCTATGAAATCCCGTTTAGTTTTTTTCAAATAATATTTCGCATATTTGTTAATTAACAGATATATATTTTAAAAACAAGGATTAATTCATTCATACGAAATTGAAGTCGCCCCAATTGAAATGTATTAAGACTTGAGGGAGGTGTCGGTCTATAACTAAATATAAAAAAGTTATCCTCCTTTATAGTGTCGTCTCCAACTTTATCGCAATTCAATGTACAAGCTTTGTACAGTAAATTGCGTTCACATGGAGAACCTCAGAGTTTGTAGTATTATTAAAGATCCCACGTACGAGTCTAAAACAGTATATGACTATATTATTCTCGTCACTCACTTCCAGAAATCTATCCGATGCCAGTCGTCATTGATTCTTCAAACTTCAGCCATCCCTCCAACTCGAAGCGATCCCTGTGAGATTAAATGGATCCCATATAAATTGATCATCGGATGAAAATTCCCATTCGATAGAAGGCAAATACATCCCAACCGAGCCGCCGTCTAGACCTACTGTACTGACGAATTGTGGTATCACTAATTCGCTGAGAATGCGGAACTGCTTTGGTTTACATGGGGACCCTTGGCAATCTGGGTGGTAGCTGGCAACGGGTATACCGGAATTTCCAGTAATCTTTAGTAAGATTTACTAAAGTGTATATGCATATTGTAATTGACATACTCAAGCTGAGCAGTGCATTTCGCACTAACAGAATGAATGCGAAGTTATAGGTCAAGGTCATAGGCCTTATAAGACGGATGATATGTCATGTTCCATTCGTCGCATTTATCAATGTCAGGAACTAGCAAAATGAAGCAACTTATTCGCTCAGACTTGAAGGCGTATCCTATTTGATCTTCTAAGTTCAATTGCATAATTTTACGAGCAAAGCAGCATGGGTGAATTCGAAATGGCGGTCATGATTGACTGACTTCCAATAATTACCCATATCTACATTTTACCTGGTGAATTCTTCTTTTATATGTTTACTTCATATTTTTGAGAACTCCATACAGGAAATTGCTGAAAATTATGTACAGTAATTATGTTTAATATACATAGGGCTCTTGGTGCTGCGGATATATCAGTAATATGGAAAGACATTTTTTTAGTGTTGGCGAGGAGGGAAATTGTGGAGGCGAAAGAGATGGAGAGGAGGTAGAGGGAAGAAAGTAGAGTATGAAACGGAGACTATGGCGTGTCGAATAAGCTGTCGCATCTAGCAGGCTGAATCACGATCCGATATCTATCTCCTACGCTATCAGGTTTAGAGCCTTCAAACTTGAGATATAGCCTATACTCATTGATACGAGGATAATGACGTCAATACGAACAAGGCTATTATAATTCTGTTTGCACATGTTTCTTTGCTCTTGTGACCTGTCATTGTGCCTCTGTGGATCGCCTTATGCATTGAAAGGATCCAAGCTGATGGGCAGCATTGTATCGAATGACTTCCTTCGCAACCAGATATCAGCTTCCCAGGCTTCAGATTATTCATGGATACCGTTTGTTTGTTTCCAGTTTTCATGCTGATCTTCCTACCCCAGCTCACTCATCACGTGGACATGTTTTGTTTAAATGTCTCACATAATCTTGTGGACGTCGAGGGCCTGACATCATAATTAAGCCAATTAAAAATCGGCCAGATATGTCATTTTCTTCTCCTAGTGCCTCACTGTTTTTTGTATGTCCATCTTAAACTCAGCTTCCTGAGCTGAGCTGAGCTGAGCTTTGTGGTCGCTGCTGAATTCGTCATAGACTTTGATTTTCCGTTCATCATAATTCAAACTCCTCATTCTCGTCACTGGAAAGATTGTCCAATGAATCGAGATAAGGCATGTTCATGTGCTTTGCTATATTGCATTTATTATTGTTGCCGGTATATGGCGAGACTGTGCTGGTTTCGTACCCGGAGCTTGCCGTCTGTACGACGAATTGTGATTTAGTTTTGGGTCTGTTGAACATAGTGGCGAATGAAATGCTCAGTTGGCACCAGGCCACACAGACTTGTGTTCTGCAAAAGAACTAGCATTCTGCTATATTTTCCTGGTTTGGGTAGTTTCTTCGATCTAACATACGGCCACATAGTCCATCATTTTCCATCAGAAAACTCGGTAGGCCTATTACATCATCTCCCTCAAATTATTTTATTTAATACCGCTGAAGTATGAGCCAGGGCCCGTGTGATCACTGGGATACAAATCATCACAGGAATCAGCTTTGTGATACTTCTAGACAATCACAGTAAGAAAATTGGCCTGTGAGGTCATATTTCTTCTTGTCAGCACGCATGAATATTTTCTCACCTGATATGTTTATGTTATTTGGGATCGACTGAAAACTTGTCAATAATATTATGAACCAAGATATAACAAAAATATATCTAACTCTGAAGAAACTACTGATTGACTGGAACCTCATTTTCTTTTAACAGACAGACGGCGTGACTATGGGATCTCCACTAGGGCGAACTCTAGATGAACATTATAATTACTGGACTGGAAAACTAATTATTACAAGGCACGATCAAATGTTATGCGTGCAATGTTTATGACACCATTGCTCTAGCAAAACCAAGTCACTTCGGCAAAATATTGGATTGCCTTGATGGTTTCACCTGCAGCTTAATTTTACCCTTGAAATATTTCCTGACAACACAGATATTCATTTCTTATACATTTTAAATTGACTGTCAATTATCAACTACTTTCTTCTGTGAGTCAACCTGCACAGGCAAATATGTAAGTTCCTACGTATACAGCTCTGACCCCTGGATCATCAAAACAGCTTGGATTGAGTCATTACACCTTACAAAACCAGAACAATTTTCCACCAGATGGAAGATAAATAAGGTCAACACTAAGGACCAAACCCCGAAAGAAACTAAAAGTGACATTGTTGACCAATTTACATGCCCCGGAGGTTTAGCCAACAATATCGGTAAGATGGAAAGATGCCCTTGAAAAGGAATACCGAACTGAAAAACTGAAATTCACACACATTTATTCTCTTGTGAACATTTCCAACACTATAATGACTTGTTGGATCTGCAAGTAGACTCCAGAACCAACCACCTAGCCCTCGGACCTACATCATTTTGAATAACCTCAACATTATAGACTGCAACGACAAGTGGAATTAACTTTTATTCAAAGAACCTTTATTAATTAGAAGACAAAAGCCCACTCTCAATCATGGAGTCTTGGGATCAAAATAATTTCTGTTGTTCAGATAATTACGTTGAAGATCATTTAGCTGAATTCACCTCAATCAGATCAGAACGGTGCAATAAATTGATTGCTGTCTTTAAATATCGTATCATTGCTGATAGACTATATTCTCCTGAATTCAATTGTCCTAATAATTAATTTATTCAAAATTATATAAAATAAATATTAACATCTGAAATTTTACGATACTTTTTATAATATTTCCTTATTTTTTATTATCATCAGTGCCATTTTACACCTAGTAAAAATTTAATTATCCATTCTTTATTATGTCATGTTATGCATATATAAGGTGCCCGAGCACACATTTGTCTGTCATTTTTATATTAGATATTTATTATGAACAATCTATACACATATCCATTGATGCCATTGCTATCTGTTTTAATTAACGCCTGAGCTTTTCACATTTCTTCTAAAGATGACCAAATTCTTACGTTATTCGGAGTGACTTTGCTTATGTAACTCAATCCATATTTTGTAAAACCGAATATGGTTGCTTAAATTTTGTGAAGCTAACCTATTTGACGATTAATAATAAAGATACGTTTCAAATTTGGAGAAGACCTGAATCATGGATGATGAAGGATTAGCTTTAGAGCACATATATCCCGAAGTAAATTGATAATTAGCAGTTTGTTAGGCAAATAGGTAAGGCCAGATAAACACGTTGACTGCTATCAGAATTCATTGGCACAACAGGTCTAGGAATACACCAGATTTCCCCAAGTAACTGAATGCGTAGTCCATTTATAAGAAGACTGTATTTCTATACCCCTTTTGAAAATTGACTAGAATTTTCTACTGCCATTGTTGTACCGGTGTGTTGTACCGATATTATTATTCTCTGAATATCACAAACTACCTGAATAAGAATGGCCAGTAGTCCGGCGAGCATGATCAGACTCTGAAATACATCTGTCCAAACAACCGCCTTCATGCCGCCCTGAAAAATAATAAAAATAACACGGAAAGCATACGTTAATTATAAGGCATACCATTGTCCGTGGGTGTAACCTTCTAACCTGTCGGTGGAACACCCTCTGACTGCATTGGACCGAAAATCGCGGCGCGCATGCGCGATCGCGATTTTTCGGGGTTGATCGAAACCGGAAGCGTGTATCTGCTAACGAAATGGTAAATATATCCAGTATATCATATAGAATAATGAACAAGTTAGACGCTCAACAATTTGAGAAGAGCTCATAGTTCAACGTGTTGTTTAGATGCGAAATTCTGAGCCTACTCTGCTGTATTCAGTAAAGGAAAGTGCCGATTGTCCGACAGACATGAGCACAAAATATGCTCGCCGAATTTAAACTCCAGTACAATCAGAGGGTATATCTGACAATAGATGGTATACAATCTGATGCCATAAGAATGACGGTAAGGTGTTTCAAACAAGTCGAAAATAAAGGTCATTTCAAAATGAATAAGGCGACTACTGCAGTGCGATACACAGTGTTTTCTTCCTTTGACAAAACACACTTTGGGACCTGTATATGGTTCCTACATTTCTCGCCTATAGTAGCATTCTCTAGATCCTGTGTAAAATATGACGATTTTATTCGACGTCACAAGACATTATTGTAGAAACTTGTTAAACAGGGCTATACCGTCAAGCGCCTCCACTCAATTTTCTAAAAAATATCGAGCGTAACATGCAATATATTTGCCGTTACGTTTCGAAAAATCAAAACTCCTTTGTAAACGACAAATAAAGAATAATTTGTCTCAAGACACGCTTTCATTGCGATTGTTCATCCGAACGCCATGACGATCTTGGAAGTACATGGGGTTCATAAGGTCCCTGACCCCGGGTTAAGCGGAATTAGACACAAGTATTAGTTACGAAACATTACGCCAAAGAAGTTGCATGCTACTCTAGTATTTTTAAGTCATATGGATTAAGATTGCTGATTATAGATATTGTTTGGAACATCATGGTCTTGCCGGCATCATTGGAAACTGTGGGCCGGTGTGGAGGCTAAGAATGTCCGGTGGCTAAGAGTGCCCGGCTCCTATCTTCTAACCCAGCTAGGACACTTTTCTCCACATTGGGGACAAGTGTCCGTCCTTAGTTCCAATAGAAAAGGATATGAAAAGGGACTCGTATCACCAGGACATTCTTATCCATCACACCGTTTCTCTCTCTAGCAGGGGGCTAACCTGTGTTATGTTTACTATGATTTCTTTTCATTTGGTGCCAATGCCGTGTAATATGAATTAGGCCTTCGAATTTTGGACACAAAAATTATTTAATGGACGACGGGAGAACATTGATGACGGACTAGACGCTTGTACTTCTGGTGCTTATAAACCTCTCTGCTTTACATACAAGTATCAATGGAATTTTATGTTGAACAGACAGGTACCAGTCTCCACATTAATTTCCATCTTCATCATCATATTGTGTAAATATGAATGGTAATGTTGTCCGACCATTCCATGCATTATGATAACAGGTGGCGACCCGTACTGTGAATGGTCGAAGAATTGCCTCAGTCTTTGTTATCTAGCATAGATACACAGTCGAATGTTGTCATTCATACGGCTTCGTACCTTTGCTCCGACTTGAACAAATAATTAGTTTCACTTACCAGTGTTGTGTAGAAGGAGGACACACATCCAACAATAACAACTGTGGCCCACACAGGGAAACCAGTGACTGTGGATGTATAAACATTTTGTCAAAATATAATCTCATAACTCTATAGTACGAACGAGTGACGAGTGACCTTTTTCACTTAGGTTTTGCCACCTTTACATGTATTTGAAAGAAAATGCTCGGAATATGACACCACTGTAGTTATTCTGTAATGCGACTTGACATGGATGTGTCCTAGCAGAAACTGAGATTCTCCCAGGAGAAAGTGGAATCACTGGAATCTCAGATTTCAACAGGGATTTCAAACCTGAGAGTTTTATTATTAACTTGATAAAGTAGATTGATAAAATAGAATATCAATTCAAATTAATTTTGAACATACATGATTTTGTCAAATATTGTTTGTAAATTGCTGATAATATGTTGTGCTTGAAAACATGCACATACATCTATGATAATTTTTAAAGCTACATGTGGAAGTTAAATATATGAAGAAAAAAACATATTGGTAAGTTGTGATGAAGATCCATCAATGAACAAGATATGAAGAACTGTAAGTAATAGTAACACGATGACGCGAGACAATGTATGCCAAATATTGGCAAGATATTGTGCCCGAGGGGGCGACACCCCCGAGAGTGCACTACCGCGTCAATATTTGACGCCATGGTAAACCATGGTTAAATCATATTAAACCATGTAACATGGTTTACCATGATATTCCATGCATTTACTATGGTATGTACGATGATACTGTCAAAAACACTATAGTATACCATGGCAAGGATAGTATCATAAACAAGATAGTACAGTATGGTATGTATAACATAATCATGCATGGTACCTTCATTTTCAGTATTGTACATTATAGTAAAACTACAGTCAGCTGGTACCATGGTACAGTTACAACTTTGTACGATGTAGTTTATGCTCACAAAAGTCGGTCTCGGGTCTGTCTGACCACTATGATGCAACGCGCGATCTTATGATTACCCACACTTTAATAATAGTCACTCATAGCCTTTTACTGCGATAAAAGACAATTTTGAAAGGTTATAATGTGACAAATTATGCATGTCGGACTAGGCGACTTCATATAAAATATACAGGGTTGTATGCGAGTGCTACAACCATGCATGGATGAAAGGCTGTATTTTATATTTATGCGAGTACTACACCCACCATGGGAAAACTATATATAGACGAAAAGATAGTGCCACGGCACTGTAGCTCATCTGGCTGTAACTTAAGAAATAAGTAGCTTAAGAAATTTTACTAAGAAATGCAATAGATGAGTTTCTAGCTTGTGTTGTCCACCCTGAACACGAAATGATCCATGCAGTAATTTTCATGAGAACAAAGTTCCATGGGAAATTCAAGATGCGGCCATATTGGATTTTCAAAAAAGGACCAAAAAGGTATCTTGCCCAACTGGACCATAAGGGGAACCCGTGTATCAAGTTTGAGAAATATCAATCCAGTAGTTCCTGAGAAATCGCTATAACAATGTTTCATGGGGAAATCCAAGACGGCTGCCTGGTGGCCATACTGGATTTTCGAATCAGATCACAAAATGTAACTTCTCAACTAGACCCCAAGTGGGATCTGTGTACAAAGTTTGAGGAAGATCCATGCACTACTTCCTGAGAAATCACAATAACAAAGTTTCATAGGAAAATCCAAGATGGCCACCTGGTGGCCATATTGGATTTTCAAATCAAAGCAGAAAAAGGTATCTTGCACAAGTAAACCCAAGGAGAACCTGTGTACCAAATTTGATAAAGATCCATGCAGTAGTTCCTGAGAAATCGCGATAACAAAGTTTCATGGGGAAATCCAAGATGGCCTCCTGCTGATCACAAAAGGTATCTTGTACAACTAGACCCCAAGGAGAACCTGTGTACCAAATTTGAGAAAGATCCATGAAGTAGTTCCTGAGAAATCGTAATTAGGTTTCATGTGGAAATCCAAGATGGCCACCTAGTAGCCATATTGGATTTTCAAATCGAAGCAGAAAAGGTATCTTGCACAACTAAACCCCAAGGGAAACCTGTGTACCAAATTTGAGAAAGATCCATGCAGTAGTTCCTGAGAATTCGAGATAACAAAGTTTCATGGGGAAATCCAAGATGGCCGCCTGGTGGCCATATTGGATATTCAAATTATACATGTTGTACAACTAGACCCAAAGGAGAACCAGTGTACCATATTTGAGAAAGATCCATGAATTAGTTAACAAAAAATAATGAAGACAAGATTTTACTGGCAAATTCAAGATGACCGCCATGGCGGCCCTATTTAAAATAATATCGACACCGCATGAACAAGTTCTGGTGTACTCATTGCGGGGAACATGCATGCCAAGTTTCAGCTTAATCAGTCAAGCGGTTTCAGAGAAGAAGATGTTTACGGACGACGGACGACGCACGACGGACGAATGACGACGAACAATCAGGCCATGACATTAGCCCATCGGGCCTTCGAGCTAAAAAGTGTTGAATACTATAATTTCTTTGAACTCACTGGAGACAAGATCGCGGGTAATTGAGGTCGGGGCACGTTGATACATTATAGCTCCAAGCCCTCCATCTTAGATATGCTGATAATAGCTTCACAAACAGGCTCCAAATACATGGAGGTAACCACCTGTTGGACACTCTTTCCGGCCACTGGAGGCGCAACGATTCAGTTGAGACAGAAAAATTTACCCTTTTACAGGCGCCAAGCACATTTAATTTATTTGTATTTATTTTTCATATAATTATTTTCTTTGTATGCCTCATTCTCGACAACTCGAGATTGTGCAACCTGAGAAACAAAATGTTACCGTAACTAAAAGGCGTGGCAAAGAGGTCCAATGATTAAATAAATCAATGCGAATGAAGCACAACGCAACAAGTATATATATATATACAATAAAATTCGCTTGGTATTCTCTTTTGGAAGTCCAGGATACAGGTTTTGGAACTCGAGGAACACGGGCAAATAGCGACCTGTGGGGATCACACATGAGATTCGGGAAGTCGGAAATTTCAGGTCTATTTCACTGGAAAGCGATCGAATGAAACATAACATTATTATTCTTTCAAAAATGCTATAAGGAATGTAAGATTCAGTCATTCTGAATATTGTTATATTTCACCTAGGAAAACGTCAATGTTTCAAAGATATTCCCTGGTGGGTTCACCGATGATGCAGCCAAATTCCAAATTGTTCTAATCCACGTTTACACAACGGATTAATAATAGATAATAGTATATGTATTATAATAAATGAATATATTCTTCGATAAACTTTTATAATAGCACGTGTAATTTGACATTAGGATGCAGATGTGACATTCCATGTGAGAAATTCGAAAGACGCTGTACCAGGATCATGACGTAGAATACATAGTCGAACGAGTCAAGAGCTGAGGATGTACCGAGGGAGAACATCAAGTTGTCTATTACGGAATAATTCCAAAATACTATAATGATTGAATGTACTCAATTTCCAGTGATTTGTGTTTGCGGGAGGCCAGAGTTCTGTCTATGCTGTCTGGAATAGAACCAATTTTCAGCCGAAATATGTACAATATTTGCTAGATTGGTTGAGTTCTATATTTTGAGAGCTTTGGTGGTACAGAATATTTGTGCCGGAATACGTGTACTAGGTGCATCTGCCCCCTGTCACCACCTGGTATAAGTAGAACCGTGGATAGTAGCATGCACAATTCCGATACTTGAATATCACGGGCAAGACCGATAGACTGCCACGGATGACCCAGAGTTAGTGAAGGACAATCTTGATTTTAATAATAACCTAATATCATGCATAAGGCCATACTAACTTTGATCAAGAGAAACACTGTAATATCAGTGAATGTACCAGACAACACATTAATGAACAGGTATTTTCTTGTGTGGTACTGATAGACTCTTATTAGTATAAAACCCAGAAGATGGACTCATTCTAGGTATCTGAAGTTGCCCTGTTGCTTTGTGGATTCTTTGTGCATGCAGATTAAAAGCTTGGGTGCAAATGTTTGGTGATGTATTTTGCTGGCCGGTTGGACTTTATGAATATATAATGGAACAATAATGATATACCGCACCGATGTATGTACTATAAATATCACAGAAGTTATGAACATAACTTTAAAACATCTCCATGGTCTTCTCAATTGCCTCCGATACTGGTAACCTGTTTTATTTTATCGAAATATGTGTGACAGCTGGACACGTCATATTATTACTACAGGAAGGCCTAGAGATCCAGATCTATAGATTTCTTGGATAAATAGTAAAACTGGGAATTTATTTCGATACTTTATGGTGTGTGTTGCTAGCCTAGTAGTGTTTGGTTCTGGGGTTTTAGAGCGCCATCAGTACTGTACCATGATACTTGTCATGTAGAGATTTATTTTGGTCCTGGTATTATTTCACAGCGGTTCAATGATTATGTTATTTATACCATGAAAACAATTTTGTACAACATGGCACTGGTGCATCCCATTCATGGTACTGACCCCAGTACTATGGTTAGGTGTGGTATTGTATCAGTATATTGGTATATATTATACACCATAGTATGGTGATGCGAGATTGTACAATGGTACGGATGTTCCATGGGACAGATGTACCATGGTGCAATGTGCCATGATTTCGTACCATGGTGCATGTGTACTGTGGTAATGGTGCCATGGTACAACGTCCGGATGTACCATGACTCTGTACCTTGGTAATTTGCTCGATGGTACACGTGTACCGTGGTTCTCGTACCTTTCACTATGGTAAAGTGTGCACGCTTAAAACTAAAGTGTTGAAACTTACTCGTAAAGTGTTGAAATAACCCTTCAAGTGTGTCCACAGGAACTGCTCTTTAAGTATTGTCCATGTGGACACACTTAAATGGTTATTTCAACACTTTACGAGTAAGTTTCAACACTTTAGTTTTAAGCGTGTGGTACATTTTTATAAGAGAAATGTGTTAGAAGTAACATGGAGAAGATTTGAGAAGGAAAGTGGTTCGTTGACCGCATGGTACTTTGAGGTACAAGTAATGTAATAGTTCCCCACGCTGCCAGTTGTGAGACTAAAAATAATGTGATTTCCTTATTCTGTGGCTGGGTGACACGGGAAAAAACATACCCGACTCCAGTGCTGTGGAAGGAGCATAAGAAGCAATACATGTATATCACCTACGGAAAAAATAAAATATACAAATTTACAGAAACGAAATTGATAAAATTATGTAAACAGATACAATAGCGGATCCCTGAGTTATGAAGTCAGTTCGAATTAATGACCTACCTCGCACGACGGCATCATCGTCATAGGAAATGCGAGTCGGCTTACATATAATAACATACGCCAATATAAAGTCATTCAAAGTGAACCGGATATCTCCCTAATACGCTTTTATATACTCTGTCTATTGCTCCGATAAAACAATCTGTGGCTTTATCAATTATATATAAGATTATTGTAAACATGATATTCGACATATTTTGGCTGAGTATATGAACATATCTCATGTGTTCGTGAGATAAAGAACAGTTCAATCAACGTGAACAGTACTTTAATGACTTGATACGACGACACACGCTATTGATGCCAGAGTTCCATTCATTTTTTCTCACACTGAATCCAGTTGTGACGTGTAAAGTGTATCGATAAAAGGAATGTTTATGTTGTGTTTTCGATTATATGAGCACGAACTTGACCTGTGACAGTTTTCTCACCTGAGATATAATCAAAATGATTGTTCCGGTGATTTGAGCCATCTTCGACCTGAACCGTTTCTGTAAGTACTAAAGCGAAAAAAAAAATTCGAAGATAGACTATAAGTACGCTAAGTCGGGCTGAGCATTCATCCATTACAATTTCAAATGCAATGCTCAATTATCAATCGGTGAAATTTTATGATTGCATTTATATCTCACTTATGAAATTTCTGGTCGGATAGCAATATTGTATTCTAAAGTACCCGGAATATTGCTGAATACGGAAGTTGGAAAGCATTTGTTCATGGATAATGCCATTTGTTGTGCTATCGTGCTATATATAACATTACCACAAATGAATAATTATTAAATATGACAAACATAGTTTTAGTACAATGTCCACTATATTCCGACATGGCAACAAGAAGACCTGTAGCCAAAATTAACGTGAATAAATCCTCCTGTCGAATGATAAGAGGATAGCAGCACTAACAAAATGGCCCTAGCTCTTTGCACTCCGAATTATCTAATGTAATTTGAATATAGTTATACTTGATATGGTTTCTCTTACCTCGAATGAACTTGTTAGCCTTAGCGGGTAGAGCAACGGGACAAACAGCTGTGCTGAAACGATACACGCAAGAGCCATCCCGAGGATGTAAAAGAAAATGTGTCCCTGATATATATATCTCCGCTGGAAAACCTAAAATCAAAATGGCTGAGAGAAACGACACCAGCAGGGACATGGAAGTCGGGATGAAGTTCATCTGGTGATTAGCTAAGAGGAATTCTTCCGTTGTTCTCTGTTTACCGCCAGTAAATGCGTAATAAATCCCTATTCCAGCTTATACCAACAGCATAGCAGCAAAGACAACATAATCCCATGTTCCGAGTCTTCTTATGGAATTTCCCACCATTGTCGATGTTGGAAACAGCTTTACCTGTAATTACAGGACATTTCTTGTAAATGTATTTGGAGACGGCGTCAACTTCGAAGTCTCAACCGACCACACGCGCTCTCTACCTCAAACAGCTGTTGAGTAAAAATGCAATTTCCATGAAATCAATTACACATATACAGGTCAGCGAAATTCAATTTGTGATATTTAATTGTTGCGTTATGATAATTTAATTATCCACAAGGTAGACATTTGTCAATTCAATTTGTACCATAGCACTGTATTATAAACTTATGATTTTACTGACGCACACTTCTAAGATCTTTCCCGAAGAACGTCAACCGACTTCATAGAGAACGTATCCTAAATATCGTACAGTGCTACATCCTTCAACTAGTTTTGACCCTCCTTGACTGTTGAAGATTTAGCACTATATATGTTTTGTCTTGAATACCGGTGTCAAGGAAAAGAATGTCTGACAGGAAATGATCGCCGTCTATCTCATAACCTAGCTAGGACAATTTTTTTCTGAATTGCATCTCGGGTAAGACATATTTTCATAAAGAGAATCGCACGAAAGAGACAGTGCTCCTCCATGTTATACGATTACTGTGTAGTCTGCCATTGACAATACTTGTTTTTTTGATGATACTATCTATTGTTGTCACCTTAGCCAATTGTAAACTCTAATCACTCACATCAACATGTTTATATCTGATAATGTTTACCCATGGTATTGTTCTGTATAAGTACCTGTAGCCATCTATTTCACTTCACTTAAAGACGTCCTGAACTGACAAAATCAACTATCCACAAGACCAGACGCACTACGCCTGAGACGCCCAACTGTTTAATGTAGAATAGGATCCTTTGACTTTCAAGTAACATAGGACGCACTCCAAGCACTGTTACAGGCACAGATTTCTGGAAGAACCCGCCTATGGTTCTCCCAGTTTTTGCTGGGCGGCTTTTTTGTTTGTTTGTTTATTCACCAATCAAAAGGATCAAATTATACAGTCATATACAGAAAGGGAATGCAAGTACAGTAATATATTTTGATTAGAGAACATATAGATTGACGGGAGATAAACCCCGAAGGGTTTGAATTATCCCGGAATTAATTACAAAATCAAGATATAATAAAACAAAAGACGGCTTATATTAAAGAATGTCTAACATGATAGTGGAGGTATGGAATAAAAGTTTATATTTCGAGTGAATAATCAGCAAGTATGATGCAATTGCTCAGCTTTGCAAATAAAATAAATTATTTGGCGGTATTTTGCAATAAATATGTTTGTATCTTAGATTTAAAAAGAGAAATAGATTTTCATTGTTTCTGTTCCGAGGGTAATTTATTCCACTCATTTGGCCCCTTTATTTTAAATGTGTGTATGAAGGGGTACAAAGACAAAGGAATCACCCACGCGACTACAATATATAATGAACATATATATGCCAATAACCTAATCAAAAACTGACCGACGAACTTTTACAGTCAATTCTTCTTTTCTATTTATATCTCATTCCGCACTCTCCTTGACATTTATCTATTTATTTATTTACTGACTTATTTATTCATTTATTTATCTTTATATTTTAAAATATAGCGCTTGTAAACATCACAAATGAAATGAGAAATGTAACGTGGAATTAAAATAAAACATTAAGTTGATGGGCCGCGAAATCCGTCTGGGAAGCGACCCTTAAACTGCAATTTCAATCAAATTTCACTTCACTTTGCCTGACGAAGCAGATATCCACTATCTGTGAAAGATCGTGGGCATTATAACCTTAGTTAGTTATAAAGGTGCTACAATTTGATATTCATTTATCACGGCTACTCCCGATTTCTGTACATTTAAGCTTGTAATAACTGAGGATACATATGACAGATACTATAAAAGTATATGTACATGTCAGTACTAAGTATATGTTGTTGGCTATGTATTAGATAACTAACCAATCGGTTTGATACACGCTTGAGATCACTTGAATTAGGTTTATCTTAATGTATATCACATCAGCCTTTGATGGCCAAAACACAGAAACAGATAGTGGCATGCTTTATTTTCTATGATACTCAAGATTGCTATTCTCTTGCATTCCGTCAAAAATGTGTTTACCGATAACTAAGTGTCACTAATAGAGATACGAATCTGTATATCCCCCAATGTAAACATTAGCTGATCAAAATTATCAAAACACGTTTCAGTGAGATTTGAATGCTTCGTGTTCTAGCTATGGAAATATTCCAGCATAACAAATTTCATATCTCCTCAACACTTGGGATTATTTCGTGCGACTGTTTTCTCTTGAAAATTACCTTAGGCCGGGTTCCCACTTCTGAATATTCTCGTGTAAAGTTTTATGGAATCCGCTGAGCATGTTTAGCATGCCATAGATAGAATAATTTGTTCAAATGAACTGGACAAATTGATTGATATGGTCAAACTGACCAAATACAAGGCAGGGCGATGCGCTTAGTGTATAATGGCAATCCTTCGTCTTACGAATACCTCATCAGTCGCCTGGATATCCCGCTGATAATTGAGCCACGGAAAAAGACTCCTTATAATTTAAATTTTCAAATCAGTTCTCGAGGCCACTCCATCATACTCAGCGATATTTTCATGGAGAATCCCGTCTCTTATGCACGAAAGATGGGGAGGGACGTTTCGAATTTGCAAGTTTCGACTTCCAAGTTCCCTCTTCCCACTTCATTTTGTTCAAACATCCAAACTTAAAAACCACATAAAAACCTGGAATATTATTCTGTTGCCAATTGCTCCCTAAGTATGCTTGTTACCGTCGAGCTATGGAGCTGTAACTTTGTTTGGTTATGGTCTACCATAAGATGTAAAACGAACTTTATTTGCTACATTGATGACGTCACAGTGATGCCATCTTGTTGCGGGCATTTTCGACCCTTCATTCGACCAACTTGTCGATTTTATTTATTTGTTTTTTGGAACATATAGATATGATATAGAGTTATTACTTTTGGTCTTAAGCCGAATTATTTACGACGTGATGTTGTAGCCTTCTCCTTTCTCTACGCTTTTCAGGGTCATTCGTGTTTGTAAAAAATGGTATGAATATAGGCGAAACAATATTTTCAAAAGGATTGCTTCAGTGTGAAGTTATCACAATCAGAAAAAGCTGGTTAACATGACTGACAAATTGCTAATACTCAGAAATGTCGGGCTAATATATCACAAAATTTTTAGGTATGTAACGCCTGTACCCATTACCTATAACAGTCAAGGACTTTTACGTTTTCTGGTGTAATTTGATCCAAGTATGATGGAGAGATCTCTAAATCAAGGTGTACCACAACATTTAGTAAAGAGGAGCGAAATCCCCCCCCCCCCCACCCCCCAGGCTGTGGTACATAAAAAGTCGCCCAGGACAAGGACACAAGTAGAGTGAAGAGATGTGTTATAGACGGAGGCATCCCCCCCCCCCCCCAAACAATCTTCAGTCAAGGATTAACAATCAAAAATATTTATTAACAACACTAAAATCAAATACAAATTAAGTAAGGCTAATACAACAAACAAATATTCTTGGTACAGTGTTACTGTACAATGCTATACCAGTGTATCCTTAAACGTCTGTGCTGACGTGCACATATAACTTCCAAGTCCGTGTGCCAAGTCCGCAATTTAACACTGCTCTGAGATCACAGTATGTCCTGCAATATCCGTCGCGTGTGGATGGATGTATAACCAAAAGCAGCCAAAGTCCGTTCACAGGATACCAGTCCAGTAATCCGTATCAAAGGTATGACTCTAATGCACCCGAATACCAGTTTGAAAATCTCTCCCCGATCGCCGAATGTCACAATATTTATAGTCTATCAAGCAGCTCTGGAAACTTCCGTTTCCCGGCAACGACCGTAACTACGCAGTGAACGACCTAGACACAAGTCTGGAAATTTCCATCGGTCTCACAAACCAATCAAACTCAAGTCAACTATTACTCCAGAAACTTCGATAGATATTACAATGCTATGACAACATATTTACTTGTAACTGACTAGGTCACGATTTCTAGAAATATCCATGGCGCACAACAACAATATGGTGCAACAACAACAACACAGCGTAACAACAACAACACCGTGACACTCCCCCTCTTAAAAAAAAAAGTTTCAAACTTGGAACTTTTTTAACAATTCAAAACATTGTTGCAAGACAAAATTCTTATAACATCATTAACGTTGGTAAACATATGTATGTTATATGCGAGACAAACAATCAGCAATCAAATTATCCTTACCCTTAATATGTCTAATTTCAATATTGTACTCTTGCAACACCAAACTCCATCTCAACAATCTTTGATTCTTGTTCTTCATCTTACTTATAAAAACAAGAGGATTGTGATCACTAAATACAGTAATTGGCAACGATGAAGAAGTAACATAAACATCAAAATGTTGTAAAGCTAATATCATTGCCAAACATTCTTTCTCAATTGTAGAATAATTTCTCTGATGTTTGTCAAATTTGCGTGAAAAATAGCAAATAGGGTGATCTACCCCATTCTTATCTTCTTGTAACAGAACGGCACCAGCAGCAACATCACTAGCATCTACAGCCAGTTTAAAAGGTGAATTAAAATCTGGGGCTGAAAGAACTGGCGCACTCTTGAGGATGGCTTTCAGGTTCTCAAAAGCTGATTCACATTTATCGGTCCAAACAAAAGTAACCCTCTTTCTTAAGAGTTGAGTTAAAGGCTCAGAAATATCTGAAAAATTTGGACAAAATTTCCTGTAGTAACCAGCCATACCCAAGAAACGCATCAGTTGTCTCTTACATGTTGGTCTTGGAAACAGCGAGACAGCACTAACCTTAGCATCTATAGGTTTTACCTGACCCTGACCAACAACGTGACCCAAGGATGTCACACGTGCATGTCCAAATTCACTTTTTCCAAGGTTGACTGTCAGCTTGGCGTCACTCAGCCGATTGAACAGTGCGCGAATTCTCTGTAGATGATATTCCCATGTATCGCTGTAGACAATGACGTCATCAATGTATGACTCACATCCTTCCAAACCAGAAGTAACACGGTTGATGAGACGCTGGAACGTGGCAGGAGAATTTTTCATTCCAAAAGGCATGGCTTTGTACTGGAACAGACCCTCCGAAGTGACAAATGCTGATATCTCCTTCGCCCGATCTGTCAGTGGAACTTGCCAGAATCCTTTCAGAAGATCAAACTTTGAGACAAACTTGGCACTTCCCACTTTATCAATGCAATCGTCTATTCGTGGAATAGGGAATGTGTCAGTTTTGGTCAATGTGTTCACTTTTCTGTAGTCCGTACACATTCTGTAACTGCCATCTGGCTTTGGAACCAGGATACAAGGTGAACTCCAGTTACTATTACTTGGTTCAATGAAGTCATTGTCCAATAAATACTGAATTTCTTTTTTCAGGTAGTTTTGTTTAATGAGATTCAAACGATATGGGTGCTGTTTCACTGGATTAGAATCTCCAACATCGACGTCATGTGAAATTTTATCAGTCCGAGTGGGAATATCAGGAAACAAATGTTCGTATTGACTGAGCAGTGTTCTAAGTTCTTCCTGGCGAGCAGGTTCGAGATGACACAACTTGGAATCCAAATTATGTAGAATGTCAGAGTTCTGTAATCTTGCCGCTGTCATTGGATCTTCACGAGTTTCATCACTATCAGGGTCAGAACTAACTACACTTACAGGTTGTACAGTACTGTTAGTGCTGTCTCTGTCTATGTATAACTTCAACATATTTACATGACACAACTGATTGTGTTTACGCCTGTCAGGAGTCTGAATTACATAATTGAGGTCACTTAATTTCTTTTCAATGACATAAGGACCATAATATCTAGCCTTAAGTGGACTACCAGGAATAGGTAGCAAAGTCAGTACCTTCTCACCAGGTTTGAAACTTCGTTTAACGGCATGTTTATCATAGGTTGTTTTCATACTTTTTTATGATGACTTTAAATTTGACATGGCCAAATCACGTGCTTTAGTCAACCTGGTGCGAAAGTCCGACACATATTGTAAGAGACTACATGAGTCCAGATCACTGTCTAGGAACTTTTCCTTTAACAGTTTAAGTGGTCCTCTAACTGTATGACCAAATACTAATTCAAACGGACTGAAGCCCAAAGACTCTTGAACAGACTCTCTAACAGCAAACAGTAACAAATGTATGCCTTCATTCCAGTCTTTCTCAGTATCAAAACAGTAAGTCCTAATCATGTTCTTTAATGTCTGATGAAATCTTTCTAAAGCACCTTGGCTTTCTGGGTGATATGCAGATGACTTGTACTGCTTTATACCCAATTCATACATGACTTGCTGAAAAATTCCTGACATGAAATTAGATCCTTGATCAGACTGAACGGACTGGGGTAGGCCAACAAGTGTGAAAAACTTAACTAAGGCCTTAACAATAGTTTTTGCCTTAATATTCCGTAAAGGAATAGCCTCAGGGAACCTGGTTGAAGCACACATGATTGTTAACATGTATTGATTGCCTGACTTTGTTTTTGGTAGTGGACCAACACAATCCAGAATTACCGTACTAAAAGCTTCCTTAAATGCAGGAATTGGTTGTAGAGGAGCCTTCGGTATTGTTTGGTTTGGTTTCCTACCATTTGACATGTGTGACATGACTTACAAAATTCTATAATATCTTTCTTCAAATTTGGCCAATAAAAATGACTAAGAATTTTGTAATATGTTTTGTTAACACCTAAATGGCCTGCAAGAGGTGTTTCATGGGCTAGTCTGAGAATATCTAAACGATATAAATTTGGTACCACAATCTGATACTTAACTGCCCACTCATCATCAGGTGACACATCTGGCGGTCTCCATTTGCGCATAAGAACACCATTCTTACAAAAGTAACACACAGGCTCCTGAGTTACATCACACTCATCTACTGCCCTATCAAATAACTTGGAAATGTCCTTGTCACTATGCTGTTCATTGACCAGCTGTGATTTTCAAATTTTGTCATTAGAACATTCCAATTTACTATCAAAATGTGGCTTATCAGCCTCATCATTTAAAAACAGGCAAGTGTCAGCCAAACAAACGTCGTCGTTGACGTCATCTCTAAGTGACTTTTCAGTCTCCTTGGCCAATTTACTCATGGCTCGAGTAACTGCACAAGCAGGATATAAACATTGAATTTCCTCTTCAACTGGATCCTTGATCTGATCCAAACAAGGCTTGTCAGTTACAATCGGGTTAATCCCGACTTTATCTCCCGCAAGATCATTACCAAGAAGTAAATGAACACCCTCAAAAGGTAAACTACCTTTAATACCCACAGTAACAGGTCCAGAAATCAAGTCGGAAGACAGAAAAACGTTATGGAGTGGAACGGGTGTATAATTGTCAGAATCTACCCCTTTAATCAGGACATTACTGCCTGCAGATGAAGAATCAGAAAACGGCAGAATATTTGCCAACAAAAGAGACTGGGACGCACCCGTGTCTCGTAAAATCTTCACCGGAGTAGCGCTAGAAAAATCACTTGAAAGTGACACAAAACCATTGTGAATGAATGGCTCAAAAATCTCCATAACAGAATTTGAAAAACTGTCAACCTTATCTTTGATAGAATTAACAGGAACAGTGTCCCTGGCCATCTTAACAACATGTGCACTATGCACATCACTAACCTGCTTGGGTACAAATCTCGAAGTGAGAAAACCACTAGGCTTTTGAAAAGCCTGATCTTGTCTTCTTTTCAATTTAAAACATTGAGCCAATAAATGACCATCTTTTTTGCAGTAGCTGCATACGGGAGGTTTATATTGAGAGTTAAAAGTGGGTGATTGAGATTTTATGATTGACCTTTGACCTTTGTAACTGGGGCTGAACGTTTTAGGACTGGAGAAAGAACTGGATTTATTACCTGAGATATTAGACTGGAATGAATTTGGTTTAACAACATTGACAAATGATAATTTGTGTGTCAGAGCATATTCATCAGCAAATCTAGCTGCTTGATCCAAATTGTTGGCATTCTTTTCATCAAGAAATGTTCTAATATCACCATGGATACACCGTTTAAATTCCTCTACCAGCATAAGCTGTCTAAGGCTTTCAAATTGGTTATCAATTTTAACCGAAGCACACCATCTATCAAATAATTGTTCTTTTGAACGAGCGAATTCAACATGAGTCTGTGAGTTTTCTTTTTGACAACTACGAAACTTTTGTCTGTAGGCTTCAGGAACCAATTCATAACCCTTAAGTATTAAATCTTTCACTAAATCATAATTTGATGCTTGCTCCACCGTCAATTGAGTGTAAATGTCCCTCGCCTTTCCAATCAAAACACTTTGAAGAAGTAAACTCCAATTTTCTTTTGGCCAGTTTAAATTTTCAGCAATTTTCTCAAAATGCAGAAAATATTTATCAACTTCTTTTTCCTGAAATGGTGGGACAAGACGAATTTGACGAGCCGCATCAAATCTTGATTGTAATTGTTCAGGTACATGTGCAGGAATTGTTTGCGAGTGTAATTCCATATTCTTTAATTCTAATTGAAATTGTCTTTCTTTCTCTTCTCTTTGTAACTGAAATTCTCTGTCTTCCTTTTCTCTTTCTATCTCTTTTTCTTTCTATCTTTCCTCCTTTTCTAATTTCTTTAATTCCAACTGATGTTGCAATTCTAATTTCCTTATTTCCCAATCATCAGCTGTTTTCTCAGTTAAATCAAAATCACTTTCTTCCCAAAGTTGTTTACTAACAAAATGTTTAATAATGAGTTTCTTAATTTCTTGCTTTTTCCAAGATGTTTTAAAATTAATTTCTAAGAATTTACACAGCCCAAACAAATCCTCTTTACGTAGCTCATTAAATTGCTCCTGACTAGGATTTAAAGCAAACTCTGCTGGTTCAAATGACATGTTGTCAATATACTACTCCCTGATTTCACAAATCCAAACAATGTATCTATTTAGAACTATGTAGCAAAGCTGGAATGTAAACAAAACTCTCCCGGACAGGTACCCCAATTCTGTTACGTCATATATATTACCAGCAAAAACGCAACAGAAAACGTTTGTGAAGTCAAGGATTAACAATCAAAAATATTTATTAACAACACTAAAATCAAATACAAATTAAGTAAGGCTAATACAACAAACAAATATTCTTGGTACAGTGTTACTGTACAATGCTATACCAGTGTATCCTTAAACGTCTGTGCTGACGTGCACATATAACTTCCAAGTCCGTGTGCCAAGTCCGCAATTTAACACTGCTCTGAGATCACAGTATGTCCTGCAATACCCGTCGCGTGTGGATGGATTTATAACCAAAAGCAGCCAAAGTCCGTTCACAGGATACCAGTCCAGTAATCCGTATCAAAGGTATGACTCTAATGCACCCGAATACCAGTTTGAAAATCTCTCCCCGATCGCCGAATGTCACAATATTTATAGTCTATCAAGCAGCTCTGGAAACTTCCGTTTCCCCGGCAACAACCGTAACTACGCAGTGAACGACCTAGACACAAGTCTGGAAATTTCCAACGGTCTCACAAGCCAATCAAACTCAAGTCAACTATTACTCCAGAAACTTCGATAGATATTACAATGCTATGACAACATATTTACTTGTAACTGACTAGGTCACGATTTCTAGAAATATCCATGGCGCACAACAACAATATGGTGCAACAACAACAACACAGCGTAACAACAACAACACCGTGACACAATGGAAAAAGAAAAAGTCGGAATTTGGAATCCAGAATTCGAAAGTTGGAAGTCGGAAGTTGAAAATGTCTCTCCCCGTCTTTCGTACTTATGGTATATTCTTCATTAGAAATGTCGGTAATAATAGCTCCATGTGAGCAAATCTTTTTTGTTCTTAAATTGGAGTGATATGCAAGAGGTGGGAAAAATTGACGACGTCAGTAGTAGGGAGAGGTGACGAAGGCATGCGTTTTGCCGGGGGAGGTAACTCTTGCATCCACCAGGGGGCGCTGTTTCCAGGTTAAAGGTATAGGGCACGCCCCATCGCCTTTTACCTCTGTGGCGCCAGGGGGCGCCACCAGCTGCGTGTGTATTCCTCCTCCATGATGCGGTCTGGTGGTGATGCGGTCGCGGGAAAAAGCTTCCGCGGAGAAAAAGTGAGTGAGTGAGTAGGATTTAACGTCGTTTTCAACATTGTTTCAGTCATATCACGACGGTGCATACATGTGCCAGAACACAGAGTGTTCACAGTTCCTATTATTCTGGACACTGATCAGCCCAGTCACCACCACACCCCGTGTCCAAGCCACGTCGAGCTCCATACCAAGCTCCACACCTACACCAAGAACACCCACTACGTCTGAAGACCCACCGGATTTCATCCCTCACAGTGAACAGACAACGACGACCGACGTTGTACCCACCACCATCATCCCGCGCAGTGAACAGACAACGACGACCGACGTTGTACCCACCACTCCAGTTCACTCGTACCAAATTTACAAGAGCGGGTTGCCACGACAACGGATACAGCTCGAACCATGGACCCTCGGTGGTAGCATCCCTTCACTTGCGTCATCGCAGGACCGACGGGCTCCGGCAAAACGCACTTCGTCAGGAAGCTCCTTCAACACGCCGACAGCATGATCACCCCACCCATTGCCCGAGTCGTGTGGTGTTACGGAGAATGGCAGGAAGCGTATGCAGCAATGCCCCACATCACGTTCGTGGAAGGCCTACCAACCTGGCCGATTTGGAACCGACACCTTGGTGGTTCTGGATGATCTCATGGCGGAGACGGATGCGCGGGTCACCCAACTCTTTACCAAAGGCAGCCATCATCGACGGCTCAGCATCATCTACATTGTGCAGAATCTGTTCAGTAAAAACAAAGAACATAGGAACATCAGCTTAAATGCCCACTATCTGGTGGTCTTCAAAAACCCGAGAGATACCACTCAACTGCTGCATCTGGCGAGACAGATGTATCCCGGCCGCACACCGTTTGCGTTGGAAGCCTTTAAAGATGCCACAACCCCTCAGCACGGGTATATGCTCTTCGACCTCAAGCAAGCCACCCCCGACCACCTTCGACTACGGACCGGCATTTTTCCCGGAGAGGCCCACCACGTGTACCTGCAAAAATAATGTAAACACACTCACAGTGGCTCCCCCAGCTGGGGTCTGTGTGTGTTTGATGATGGGGATAATAAAAAGAATGAATACCACAGCATGGTTGACTTTGTCTCTGAAGTAGATAAAAAGAGCAGAGTTGTGGGTTCTAGCATTAGTTGTACATGTCTGCGCGAGTACGGAAGCACGCTCCCACGCTCCGTGTATTGAAGACGGCCACACCCGAGTTGGTCCGAACCATTGTACGCGGTGCGGACCCTGACCTTGTACGCTGTCTGTGCGAGATCGGGTACAACCTGTTAAAAGGCAACGTACCACTGACTCCGGCTCAGAAGACCAAGTTGGCCAAGCATAAGACAGGTCTCCGAACCCTAGTCCAGAAGCGGGTCCCTTAAACACAAAAGAAAAAGGTGTTCCAGAAAGGCGGCTTTCTCGGGGCCATCTTAGCACCATTGGCCGCTTCCGTGTTGGGTCCAGTATTGGGTGGACTCTTCGGCCGACAATGAACCACACGAAAAAAATGGTCCTCGTCGAACCACGGTTCCTTCAAAACCTCCAATCGCCCTACCCTGTCCCACCTACGGTGAAGACCATAAACACCCTCGATGGAGAGATGCAACAGATCTTACAGAGACCGGGGTTAAGCGACAGTGAGAAAATACAACGGTACAATGAGACGTTTCAACGGTACATGACGTTCATGGACCAATACAAAACCCTCTCTACCCCACCACCACCACCACCACCACCACGTGACACATCGCCGACCTCAGCACCGCTCCAACAGCCGCCATTACCAGGGGTACGACCCACAGCCCCACAGTGGGTGGAAGACGTAGTGCTGCAGAGTGTACCTGTCTCGTTCAAGAAACAAGCTGGCCTGGTATTACAACGGATGAAACAGAATCCTAACATGACTTGGAATGATAAAGGCGAACTCCTGGTACAGAATCAGGTGGTTCCCGGCACCCACATGACGGATTTAGTGAATGACCTGATGCGTCAACGCAGGTCGCACACGGATCCTCGAGGATGGGAGGTCTTCGCTCAAGGCTTGAAAGACATGCATGTACCACAGGAATTGGTGGGGAACCCCCACCGCTGGGCCTTTATGCAGCGTGACTCACCGAGTCCTGCACCACGACAGACTCCACAACATTGGGAATCCGAATGGGAACCGGGGTCACCCCCCAAAACACCACCACCACAACGGGCACCTTCTTTTCAGGCCTTTAAAAAACCACCCTCGATCAGGACACCCCACATCTCCAGAGCCGTGACACGTAGCAAGTCAACGCGACGAACACGACGCCGGACACAACCGCCCAAGGCCTGGAACACCTATTAAAACCAACAGCAGCAGCAGGACAGCTCAGTCGCCATGTTTTACCTCACCCTACCCAGTAACAGTTCGCTGGATGTGTTTCCTGACAACACCGTGGCCAAGTACGTGACCCAGTTACCGCAACCGTTGCATTTACCTGGACGATGGGAATGTGGCCTCGTGGATATCCAATACCCTTACTCGTGGTACAACGTGCGAGCCAATGAAGTGTGGTACGAGGTGACCAACGAAGGCAAAAAAAACCGACTCACCCTCCACGAAGGCCAATACGATACCCCCAAGGAGTTCATGGGTGGGCTGACAAGACTGTTGCATTATAACGCTCTACGGGAAGTCACGAATACATCAAAACCCATCAAATCCTTTCCCTTCAAGAATCACGTGGACTTCGATTACAACGCACACAACGACAAGGCACAGCTTATCGTCACCGCCAACGCGAGTGTCGTACTGAGTCCTATCCTACAGCAAATGCTGGGTTTCGATCTACTGACGTTCGCTAGTCCCACCGCCCACCAGGGCGAGATCCCGATGAATATGAAGTCGGGTATGTGCGGACTCTACGTCTACTCGGACGTGGTGGACAACCACATCGTGGGCGATATCTACACACCTCTGTTACGGGTGGTCCCCATTAAAAAGACGTATGGAGATCAAGTCACCCACAGTTTCACCCACATGCTCTACCTGCCCGTACGACAAACCGACATAAACACGATCACGGTGGATATAAGAGATGACATGGGACGACCGGTGGCATTCGAACGAGGAAAAGTGGTGCTGACACTTCATTTTCGACAAGCAAGTGCTCCCCACTTTGCATAATGAAAGTACCTTACGAGTGCGATGCACGCAGCTATATGGACTATTATGACCAACCGGCCGGGGTGGCTTTCCGGTCTTTAGTGGTGCACGCATGCAACGAGGACATGGACTGGGGAACATACTCGGGAGCATCGTCAAAACGTTCCTGCCCTTGGTGACGCGCGGGGTGAAAGCAATCGGCAAGCAAGCAAGCGGTACGCAGTGGACTGCAAGTGGCTGGTGATGTCTTGGGGGGTACGGCACAACGCACCGTAGGGAATAAAAGATCTGCCCCACCGAGACCACGCACCAGTCGACGACCGACCCAGCGACGACGCACATCGAAGACCCAGGATATCTTTTCTTAAAACATGTCCTTGATCCACGCCGAGTCCTGCCCCTCCACCAACAGTGAATTTGATTTGGGGACCGTGCCGCCCACACAGACCAGTGCCGAACAAGGATTATGGGTGGAGCATCTCCCGCTCTCCAGCATCAACGAAACAGGGCCCATCGAGTTCACCATCAGTAATGCGGATACGGCCTATGTGGATTTAGCCCATACATACTTGTATGTGAAAGCCAAGGTCGTCAATGGGGATGGCTCCAGAATCATCCAAGCTGCAACGGTGGGCCCGACGAATCTCTGGCTGCACTCGATGTTTCAACAGGTGGATATTTTTCTCAGCGACAAACTCATCAGTGACTCGACCAACACGTACCCTATCGAGCCTACATCGAGACACTGTTGTCGTATGGCCGACAGGCTAAAAAATCTCAGCTGACAGCCGCTTTATTCTACCAGGACACACCCGAGCACATGGACACGGTGGACAATGTGGGATATAACAAACGGAAGGCTTTCACTGCGAACAGTGCCTCGGTGGATCTCATGGGTCGACTGCACGCAGACATGTTCATGCAAGACCGGTACCGCTTGAACAAGATCCCCATCAAAATCCGACTGATACGGGCGCCTCCGACCTTTGCCTTGATGGCCACTAACGTAGAGGGGCATGCAGCTGACTATAAGATTGTTATCCAAGACGCAGTGCTGTATGTCCGAAAAGTGAAACCGAATCCAGCCGTTCAATTGGGACACATGAAAGCCTTGGAAACAAAACCAGCCCAGTACCCTATCCGACGTGTACAAACCAAAGTGTTCTCTGTGCCTGCTGGAAATACGGGCGCCAACAAAGAAAACCTGCTCCTGGGAGAACTACCCAAGCGATTGATCCTGGCCTGTGTGGAAAATGCCAGTTTCAGCGGAGCCTACCCAGAGAATCCGTTTGACTTTAAACATTTCGGCATCAATTTTGTGGCCGTGCGTGTGGATGGACAGCAGGTGCCAGCCACGGCCTTAACACCGAACTTTGGGCGCAGGAATTTCATTCGAGCCTATCAGAGCCTGTTTACAGCCACCGGTCAAATCAACCAGGACGAAGGGAATTTGATCAGTCGGGAGGACTACGGGAACGGATACACGTTTTTCTGTTTCGATCTGACGCCTACCTTAGAGAACGACCATCAGCTAGCCAAGCAAGGCAATTTACGGTTGGAAATCCACTTTGCACGAGCCCTAGCGACCACCGTCAATGTGATCTGCTACGCCGAGTTTCACATCATTCAAGTGGACAAGGCGCGCAACGTCCTGTGTGACTTCTCCACCTAACATGGATACAGACCAGATAACCACCGTGCTGGAGAGTGACCCAGAGACACGTATGGTCTTTCAAGGGGTGTTCGCCCGAGATGTGTTCCCATTAGACCGTGTGTATCCTGCTGCATACGTTCTCAACACGGACCCGATGGATCGGCACGGTGAACATTGGGTGGGCGTGTACTTGACAGAACAGCAGGGCGAATACATTGACCCGTACGGCCTGTCACCCATCCATCCCGATTTAACAGACTTCATGGATCAAGGCACAGAGACGTGGTGTTGGAACAGTCAAACGTTGCAAAGCCTGACTAGAGCGTGTGCGGACAATATTGCTTGTTTTACCTGTACCATCGATGCCGGGGAAGACCCTTATCTACCATCGTACAGATGTTTGACGAGTACCCCAAGGCCGAGGACCGCGATGTGCTCGTATATGACTGGGCCGCCCATCATTTCAATGTACAAGCCCCGTTCTCGGCTTAAGTTCTTTCAATGTATACACGCCCGCTGTTCTGGGCTTAAGTTTACAAGCCCCCTGTTCTGGGCTTCATTTCTTTCAATGTACAAGCCCCCTGTTCTGGGCTTCATTTTTCACGTGGTTGTTCTCACGTTGTTGTTGTTACTGAATAAAAAACAAAATGAGATCTCACCAAAAAACCGTCTTGTGTGTTTTCTATATGAGCATGTCCATGAATAGCCAATCAGTGGCCTAGAATGGAGCCAAAGCTAACCCATCCATGTCCAGAAAACATTACCCGGGTGTACAAGAACCCGGATGTAGGCGCGGACGTAGGCGAAAGCATCCCAGTACCCGGATGTAGGCGCAGATGTGTACCTAGTACCCGTCCATCGGTTCTTTTTATCGATCGCTCATTGGCTCTTTTTCTCGACCGCTGATTGGTCCAAATGGAACTGCCCATCCTTCCCAGGTTAATTTACAATCCCCTTTTGGGGTTCAAGCTCTGACTATCGATGCCGCAACATTGTCTCCGAACCTTGCCGAAAGGGAGACCTTTTGACCTGGATGTGACGTTTTGTCCCGCGCGCACACTGCCGATGATGACGCGCACTTCCGGAGCAACCCGCGCGCGCGCGCTGCGGCCGGGGCGGGGCGGGCCGGGGCGAGCCGGGCCGGGCCGGGAAAGTTGGAGGTAGTGTTTGAGCAGTCTGAAAAACCGGAAGTGATGTCACACACTTGCGCAGACCCACCAAACCACGTGAATGTTAGTCCAGGTGGATGCTCCCCCACCTATGATTCACATTGATACCTCACTCGACACAATAGGCCCACGAGGGGCCCACCTAGACCCCAAAAACGTCTATTTCCATACACTTTGGCTACCGCGCATGCGCAGAATGACCCTATTTCTACCCCACATCCATGCCATCAGATGCTCCATTACATAGGCTTCACATTGATACCTCACACGACCCATTCGAACCGTGAATAGCCCATCTCTAACCCAAACACACCCACACATACCCCCAAAAATGCCTGCTTTCTATACTACGGCCAGGCTGCGCATGCGCAGAATATTGACAACGTACGAACCATTAGTGTAGTCAAGTGCTCCTGCATGAGAGCTTCACATTGATACCTCACTCGATCCCATCGGACCATTAGTGGCCCACCTAGATCCCAAAACGTCCACCCCGTATGGACCTATACACCCATAGCCATGCAGTATAGGCCTATGGGCCTACCCAGGCCTCGGTGACTTTTTTCAAAAATTTCACCGTTTCGTGCCGGGACACTTCCTATCATGTTTGTCTTGACGAGACTAAGAAAACAAATCCAAACAACCATACCGCAAATGTATAGAAGTAGGTTTCCCAGTGGGCCAAACATTGGACATATACCCCCATAACCCGTATATGGGGCCATATGGTACTTTTTTCCAAAATTTCACCGTTTCGTGCCGGGACACTTCCTATCATGTTTGTCTTGACGAGACTAAGAAAACAAACCCAAACAACCATACCGCAAATGTCTAGAAGTAGGTTTCCCAGTGGGGCAAACATTGGTCCTATACCCTGAACTTTTTCCAAAAATTTCAACGATTCGCTCCGCGACACTTCCTATCATGTTTGTCTTGACGAGACTAAGAAAACGAGACCCCACAACCTATACCGCAAATGTCGAGAAGTAGGTTTCACAGGATGGTCCTATACCCCCCATACCCCATATAGGCATTTTCCCGTCATTTAGGATAAAGTCCGTGTTCCGTATTTTTTCAGGAAAAATTTTACATACACCCACCCTGGAACTAGGGGGAGATAACTCTATTGATAGGCAAGCCCCGTTAAGACCGGCGACCTATATATCCCCCATACCCCATATAGGCATTTTCTCGGATTTTTCGACAAAGTCCGTGTTCCGGGGTTTTTTTTCAGGAAAATTTTTACATGCACCCACCCATGACTGGATGCCCCTTCACATAGGCTTCACATTGATACCTCATACGACTCCATCGGCCCATTAGGGCCTCCCCTAGATCCCAAAACGTCTATTTCCATACCCTTTGGCCATCGCGCATGCGCAGAATGCCGATATTTCAATCCCACACCCAACCCATCAGATGCCCCTTCACGAATGCTTCACTTTGATACCTCACTCGACCCCATCGGCCCATTAGGGCCTCCCCTAGCTCCAAAACGTCTATTTTCATACCCTTTGGCCACCGCGCATGCGCAGAATGCTGACAACGCCCGAGCCACTAGTCCAGTCCGATGGCCCCTCACATAGGCTTCACATTGATACCTCATACGACTCCATCGGCCCATTAGGGACTCCCCTAGATCCCAAAACGTCTATTTCCATACCCTTTGGCCATCGCGCATGCGCATAATGGTGAAAACGCCCGAGCCACTAGTCCAGGCCGATGCCCCTTCACGAATGCTTCACATTGATACCTCATATGACTCCATCGGCCCATTAGTGCCACCCGTAGCTCCAAAACGGCTATTTTCATAACCTCTGGCCACCGCGCATGCGCAGAATGCCGATATTTCAATCCCACATCCAGCCCATAAGATGCCCCTTCACAAATGCTTCACTTTGATACCTCACTCGACCCCATCGGTCCACTAGGGACCCACCTAGGTCACAAAACGTCTATTTATGTATTCCCCATATACATTAACATTGGAAGTCAACCCAGGGGACTACTTTCTGTCCGCGGAGGCAGACCGCATCACCACCAGACCGCATCACCGCGGAAGAATTCGAGGTCAAAGGTTGCCGGAACTATAGCCTAAACAGGTCAGTATATGCCTTGATCACGTGATCGCCACGTGATCAAGTTCCTCCTCAAAGCCTCCCCGTGACGTCACTACATCCGGGTGAAATAAGGCTCGATTTCAGTAGACACTACTACTTCTGTGTCCGTAACCCATAAAACGATTACTGACATGGAGAGAATCAAATACTAACAATCATGTCAATCATTTATTACACTTTTACCACTGAGGGCGGCACGAGAGATTTACAATGTGAGTTACATTTGGCGGGTGATAGTTTCAACAGTCACAAGAACATTATATCTACATACGCAACAATTAAGCACCGCCGGTTTCAAATAGAAATAATCAGGCAATTATTTTGAGATCTCGAGGGACATCTTGGGTCGCAGAGTGACAGCTACATGTAGGAACCCCG
Organism: Hanleya hanleyi; assembly: GCA_036873755.1. Taxonomy (NCBI): domain Eukaryota; kingdom Metazoa; phylum Mollusca; class Polyplacophora; order Lepidopleurida; family Hanleyidae; genus Hanleya; species Hanleya hanleyi. Next base: position 22,270 of record JAVTVY010020028.1, on the reverse strand, counting down.
CAATAGAGACAATACTTGGCCAAATACTCCATGCCAAATAGGACCGTATTCCAGTTATACAGATCAGGCGGTTTATTACCAGTATGACACGTCGAGTATGTTGTCCACGTAAGTGCAGGCTAGGGTTCACCAGATACTGACAGGGTAGCATGGAAATGCACAGTACGATTGTTACTTTGTGATCACCTACATCATTTTTCCCCATTATGGATTTACTGGAACTGACATACATGATCCGTCCTAATTTTCAGGCATTGTCTTGTCATGCTGTAAAGTTCTGATCACTGACAAGCAGCGTTGTCTTTTGTCTTTAACAAGAGTAGCAGTGTGTGTAGGTTTAGTAGATGATCAGGTACACACGGTCTAATCTCGTTATTCTCAACTGTACATGCTTAAGCCACTCTGTACAGTATCGGTACCGATAGAAAAGAAGTTCCACGATTGCCTGTCATTGGCATATGAAAATAGAAAATTTCTAGAGAAATATGTGGTCATATTACGTTTTGTTTAAAAGCTCTGATTATCCTCTTTTAAACGATGTAGATGACGATATGTATGTCTTCATTCATGTTCATGAAAGAGTTGATACCAGTTTCAATCTAATTAAAATTAAATCCTGTCTGCACCCCCATTTGGATATGTCGCTTGAAGGATTTAACCGGCTTGAAGTAACTTGAGTGTCAACCAATCTCGAGAACCCTGCATAGTGCTTCGACAGGAACATAATGCTAGGGGCTTTTTGGTTAGCGCTTCTGATGTTGTCGCTCTTCCACCAGTTTGGCACTATAATACGGGGTAGAAATATGGACTGGTCCTTGGCATAACCTCAGGTTAAAGCGGAGACGATGAGGTTATTCCCCCTCCCCGACTACAAATAAAGTAGCTAAAATGCAGCCGTGATATCATAACATATTCATCACATGGGCGCTCTAAACACCCAATTCAATTGAAATCAGTAAGATCCTATATAGCGACATATACGATTGGCGAGCATTGATACGATATTAATTTATTAAGATTGTACCAGTTTGATACCAGTTGCTTTCTTGATAAATGTACAGAGATTTTTGATATTTCGCTTATCTTCTGATTGAAATAGTTCACCTAGTTTATGACATTTGGCCTTGTATATATATATGCACTGGTGTGTACGAATTTCCTATAACTGCGAGCAAGTAGATAGAATATAAAAAAATGATCTTCAGTGCTTCGCGTATCACATGCTGTACAGTATCTCTCATTTTCGCTTTAACATTTCACCCTTCTGCTTTTCATGACAAGTAGACATCCCTGTTCCACTTTTCAATACGCTAATCCTTGAGGGTTTGTTCAAGAACATTTAAAAGACATATTGATCCAATTTTCTTTCTTTGCCCTGAATTATTTTCAACCAAATAGCTGCCATGAAAACTTTCACATATAGTGGATATACTCCACGTTCACCGTACCATTGGGGAATCATTTGTTCAGTCAAAGGGCTCTTTTCCAAACCAGTAGATAGAAAGTTTCAATATTCTTTTTATCAAGCGACTACTTTGGAAGATTTTTTCAGTCGGGTGAGAGAGAGGACTGTCTTGGGTTATTTGAGAGAAATCGGTTTGTTACATAAGTTTGAATGTGTGTATGTTTTAGTGTGTTTGATTACTAAGTTGTTGGCTTGAGTACTTAGAATTTTGTTTGATAGTGGCTATATAGCTGAAATATTGCTGAACGCGATATTAAATCTTAATTCTCTCTCTCTCTCTCTCTCTTTCCATATTTTCCATAACACCATTTTCACATCCATAAAGGAGTATCAGTGAGACTACTAGTACTTCAAACAATTTAAGTTGGCAATCTGTTGGTAATTGGAAAATACATCTTCCCATAAACACTGAATAATGCTTTCGTAATAGAACAGGCATCCAATTGCATGTGATTAATATTATTCTGAAGCACTGATGGAGCTTCAAGTGTACAGGCAACATATGTATATGTATAGCATATTTGAGTACTTGTTGGTATTTTCAAATTCAATGTTTTTATTGGCACGAACGCAATTCTTATATTGGCTGAGGCCGCGTTTTGCGAACATTCTGGTGGATTTATACGAATCACATCGCACGAGTTTACAAATACTTTCCGTGCCTTATACTATTGAGTACTAATGCTAAATCATTAAAAAGAGAACGTCTCAAGACCTCGTTGTGAGAGCAATACATCACCAGTGAAATTTGTCATTAACCGAGTTTACACAATAACGACAAGAACATAGTTCTCTCTGAATCATTGACTTATGGTAACGACCTGATTCTATTTCACAAGTGTGATTGCCTACCCTGATTTTTTTGTCTTAATATTGTGGATAAAGTATATACATGTATAAAAGGTAGAATTAAGAAAACGTGTTGTATTGTTGATCACAGTGTGTGTGCAAGTCGATGATATATATATATCATCTGTTCTTTCTGGTGGTAAACGGAATAATTTTATCAAATATCAACCAGGCTGCATTTACATACTAGCGCAAGAAATTATTCCTAGTCAGTGTTGTAAGCACTCGACATAAATATATTGGGTGTGTGATACAACTGGTATGTTTTAACAATTCGAAGAATGTATATATTATATAGATAGTGCATGCCTGGAGCGTTATATCACGATTTGTCAGCTCGAGGCATGTGGTGTTCAACGAGCAGGAAGCACGAGTTGTCGAGTATAACCAGAAAATTGCTTGACCAGCAACCAGAATAATGGGTTGTACGCAATTGCCTGGAGACCGAGCGCTAACAAGAATTACAGAACGTCATGTGACTGAGTTCGAACCAGTCCAACAAATCTGGTATGAGGTATATTGAATTAAAATAGTTCATGCCTTGATCTGCAAAGAGAAGGAAGTCAGGTGACGATTTTCTGTCAGAGATTAGAAAAAACTCCCTTGAAGGGTTATGTGACGTTTGTATAGGCAAAAAGTCATTTGTGTGTGATAGAAAAGCTATTTTACCTGCCGCCCGCAAGTCTACGAAGACTCGCGTTGTTGTTGTTGTTGTTCTTGTGACTTTTTGAAATACGCATGCGCTGAGAGAGTGCGATCCCTGCCACACTTTTCACCCTCCGATCTCACATGGCAACCCTGCCTTCAGGCACTTTGGAATTCATTTGCAACTTCTCTGAGATATTCGGTGGAATGAATTATTGCTTCGTTAATTTAAGTTCAGAAGTCAATTCTCTTACGTTAAGACATAGGAAACTATTTTCATCTCACTTAAAAAAGGCTGACGATGGACACATCAGTCATTGTCTCCAGCTATTACCTAGTAATAGATCCTTATACTTGTTGAAGTCCTTGAATTGCTTATATACCAAGGAAGATGAGCCGCAACCTTGGCAGTGGTTCAACTAATTTGTATACAGTCATAGGCGACTGCCGTAGTAAGTAGAAAAATGAGCTGACTACTTCTGGTAATCATTTTATCTACGCAATCTTGATAAATTGGTAAAAATTAGACAAGTAACGCATTGTCATTATGATTAATACTGAACAATACTTAGTATCAAATTATAGATCATGCATCATAAAAACAAACGCAGCAATTACGTTTCAGAACTAAGGGGAACAACTCACCAACTTTCGCCGAATAAAGATCTTTAACTTATAGAAATGACAATTTGGTATGATGTTCAGCAATTTTGCCCCTAAGCAATTCGCATATATGGAAATACGTTTTGGAAGAAAGAATAGTTTTAATCGAACCGATGACCCTCCAATCCCTGGAGTTGCACTTACCGTCTTAGCTATGACAACTCACTGATAACGCTTAAACTGACTTAATGCAAAACTGGTTTTATAATACAGAAGTGACAATTTGGTATTTAATCCTCACGAAAGAGAAAGAATAATTTAACCGTCAACGAGAATCGAACCCACGACGCCTCCAATACTAGGAGTTGCTCTTACCCTCTGAGCTATGCCGGTTCATAATATTCGCATGAATCATCACAATGAAGGATAATCGGTAACGCAGTTTGCGCAACTGGCATGCCAATTTGATACAGAGTTGTTAAATTGTTTCAGCACAGGCTTCTCATCTACGTCTATTAGATGAGTTAGACAATTCTGTGCGCGAACAATACATCATAGTTGTGCAGTTATATTGTGCACTTTTGGTTACAAGCATGAAATTTGGCACATAGCTATTTTGAATGGTCCTCTTTCATTTAAGATCGGGACAGAACCTCTCTATGGAATTTACTTGTTCTACAATTCACAATATACGTCACTTTGTCATTCAGTTTCACGAATGGAATTACGTCATATATTAGCAGATGCTGATCATAAAAGCGATCTATTTGACCTCGACCACCCAAGTTAGGGCCTTGACTTCCTGTCGGAGTAGTTCCGTTTGATTTTGATGATTAAATACCTTTCATATTGAATTTAACTTGGCAGTCGTTTTCGGGAATGCAATAATTTGATGTACCAAAAGAAAATGACGAGAACATTGATCAATTCGACATCATTCTCTTACACAAAGACCTTGTTTAGCGAGCTAGCCCTGAAATTTCGCCCTTACGGTTACTGTATCGTGTCCGTGAGTAGTATTATAAGTGCATTACAGAGCTCATTTTGCCGGGGGAGGTAACTCTGTTTGCACTTTTTTGATTTTTGACAAATTTCGGGTTATCTCCCTTGATTCGAACATTTGCATGTTTTCACAGAATAAATAAATAAATGAATTAATTAATTAATAAATAAATAAATAAATAAATAAATAAATAAATAAATAAATAAATAAATAAATAAATAAATAAATAAATAAATAAATAAATAAATAAATAATAAAAAAAAGAGTGAAACTCTATACAACGAACCCGGGACTCGAACCCGAGTCCTCTTTAACCAGAGGCAGACACGTTATCCACTACTCCACGAGTCCTATCGTATATTCCAACGTTAGAAATATCAATATATAAATCTTCGGCACATACTGGTGCACTAGTCAATGTTGAATCTAATGGGAAACTTACTTCTATACATTTGCGGTATGGTTGTTCGGATTTATTTTACTCGCCTCGTCATGTAGAACATTATGGGAAGTGTTGCGGAGCGAATCGGTGAAATTTTTGAAAAAAGTCACCGAGGTCTGTATATAGCTCCAAGGGAGACAACTCGTGTCTGGACTATGACAGCCACTCTTGGAAGTGTTCGGCAATTTGTAGGGACCGCTAGTGGACCGATTGGGTCGAGTGAGGTATCAAAGTGAAGCTTATGTGAAGGGGCATTTGATGGTCTGGGTGCGGGGTTGAAATCGCGGCATTCTGCGCATGCGCGGTGGCCAAAGGGTATGGAAATAGACGTTTTGTTACCTAGGGGAGCCACTATTGGTCCGATTGGGTCATATGAGGTATCAAAGTGAGGCCTATGTGAAGGGGCATCTAATGGGCTGGGTGTGGGGTTGAAATATCGGCATTCTGTGCATGCGCGGTGGCCGAAGGGTATGAAAATAGCCGTTTTGGAGCTAGGGGAGTCCCTAATGGTCCAATGGGGTCGAGTGAGGTATCAAAGTGAAACATTCGTGAAGGAGCATCTGATGGGTTGGGTGTGGGGTTGAAATATCGGCATTCTGCGCATGCGCGGTGGCCGAAGGATATGAAAATAGCCGTTTTGGGAGCTAGGGGAGCCACTAATGGTCCAATGGGGTAGAGTGAGGTATCAAACTGAAGCATTCGTGAAGGGGCATCTGATGGGCTGGGTGTGGGGTTGAACTAGCGTCATTCTACGCATGCGCGGTGGCCAAAGGGTATGAAAATAGACTTTTGGGAGCTAGGGGAGCCACGAATGGTCCAATGGGGTCGAGTGAGGTATCAAAGTGAAGCATTCGTGAAGGGGCATCTGATGGGTTGGGTGTGCGGTAGGAATATCATTCTGCGCATGCGCAGACGCAATGCGGAGCTCTCGGCCAATCAGAAGCGAGTATTTCAAATCCGTCACAGAGCTCTCAGCCAAACAGAGGCGAGTATTTTGACCCGGTGCATTATGGGCCATGTCCAAGATGGCGGCACGTGTGTTCAAGATGGCGGCACATTCGGTGTCGAAAACTGGCCATTTCGTCGGGATGTGGTCACCTAGTGTCGAAAACTGGACCCTGTATGGGTCCCGCTAGACGTCTTGGAGCTAGGGGAGCCACTAATCATCCTTGGTCCGAATGCGTAGTGTGAGGTGTCATCTTGTAGCAACGCTCGCCAACGTCAAGCTTAACGCTTCAACGCCCTGGTGAAATAGCTCAGAAGTTCTGATTTTCTAGATATTCCATGGAATTGTCACTAATTCTTCGACATGCAGTGACGCCCGTCAACGCTCGTAGTTACGCCTTACCGCTCTAACATAACGCTTTGACGCCATGATATAGACCGGAGAGAGAACAAAAACAACAAGGATGATATTTGAGAGAACAACAGCAACAAGAAGTTTTTTTCATATAGTTTATTTTCCCCAATGTTACATCATACCCACGCTGGGGGAGCCGCGTTGGGTATGTTTAGAACCCAAGAAAACTCTTGTCCAATCAGAGGCCGCCATTTGGCGCTACATCTGTTATATTCCTTCTTGTCCGTTAGATGTATTTTCGGCTGCTCTTGTCTGCCGCCATTTCAGAAATTCCATCTTTGCTCGCTGTGACCTAAGCGTCGTCGGGCAGGCCTGGATATTCTTCGGGCAGCATGTCCTGAAACAGTTGTTTGCGCATTCTGATCGCATTTTCCAGGGCCTCGGTGGGTGGTAGTCCCATAGCCTCTTCCAAGTGACGCTTGGTCTTCATGATGGATCTGTGCGTGCGGTCGCCTTTCATTTCAAGCGGTAGTAAGGTATACTGTTCATAGATCGCCATGGTTGTTTTCCTGATGCGGGGGCGCATTTGGGTGTACGCCTGTTGTAAATTATCCTCTCCGGCGTCCTCGATCGCTGCAGCGTAAGTATTGATAGCTGCTGTCACAATACGATCCCAGAAGGTAGGTTCTGCCTCACTTTCCACGGACGTAGGCTGACTATCTGAGGTCAAGCTCTCCGTATCACTAGATAGACTCTCAGCAATCTCTGTTTCGGTATCAGTCGATACACTCTCAGCAGTCTCTGTATCAGCATCCGCCTCAACGGACTCCTCGGAGTCTTCAATCCCATGTATATTTTTCTGGTGTCGCATCATATCATAATGTCTGGTGAACGTGCGTTCGCACTCAGAGCAAGTATAAGCCATGTTGACGGTTGAACGTCGACTGTGCGTGTTTTTGGAAATACGCTTGCTTTTATAGACAGTAACGCCCATCAACACTTAGCTTAACGCTTCAACGCCCTGGTGAACTAGCTCAGAAGCTCTGATTTTCATGGAATTAACACCAATTCATCGAAATGCAGTGACGCCCGTCAGCGCCCGTCGTTACGCCTTAACGCCCGTCTCAACGCCTTAACGCCCGTCTCAACGCCATAACACACTTTCTTAACGCTTTAACGTCGTTTAATGATGCGTTCGAACAAATATTTCTTTTGTGCTATTGCTCTGACATACGCCGCTTTCCAGTTCATGCTGGAGGTTTAAAACATCGACGCTGTTCTTTCAATTTCCATATGGACTGGGTCCTTATCCAACAATTTCATATGGGTCACGAGGTCGACATACCGCTGACGTAAAGCCCGTCGTAGTCTGGGTGCCAATTCGACCAATACATAAGGACTGATGAGAAACACATGTTCATTCTTATATGTACAGACACCACCACCAACACCACCACCACACACTACCACCACACACACAAACACACACACACACACCATCACCACCACATTCCACCACCACCACCACCGCCACCACCGGGCGTTGACGCCCGTCAACGCCCGCGGGTGGTGGTGGGAACTCCCGTGTGGCAGAGCTCTTGGATCGGAGCTCTTGCAGCTCAAAGCCTGTGGAGGTCAGATCTCGGAAGTGACATTTGCATACGACCTCTGTGAGGTCACTTCCGCTTCCGTTCACGTGACCGGAACTGATCTTTGATCCCGGCTTGGCTGCTCTCAGCCAATCAGAAGTGAGTATTTTGCCCCGGTGCATTATGGGACATATCCAGGATGGCGGCTCAAAGATGGCGGCTCCAACATGGCGGCTCCAAGATGGCGGCTACAACATGGCGGCATGCCAGGGAGAAAACCCCAATGACCACTCACTCACTCACTCACCGTCGTCAGTGCGTCCATGCGTTAAGACGGGCGTTGGGGACGCCTCACGGGCGTTTTGCACGCCTCACGCACTCACTCACTCACTCACTCACTCACACGCGCGAGTGCGTCAACACCGGGTGAGGTCACTTCCGCTTCCGTTCACGTGACCGGAACTGACCTTTGACCCCGGCGCGCAAAGGTTTCCACCGCGGTGGAAACCTTTACACCGCGCGCGCCGGGGTCAAAGGTCAGTTCCGCTCACGTGAACGGAAGCGGAAGTGACCTCACAGAGGTCGTATGCAAATGTCACTTCCGAGATCTGAGCTCCACAGGCTTTGAGCTCCAAGAGCTCCGATCCAAGAGCTCTGCCACACGGAAGTTCCCACCACCACCGGGCGTTGACGCCCGTCAACGCCCGGTGGTGGCGGTGGTGGTGGTGGTGGAATGTGGTGGTGATGGTGTGTGTGTGTGTGTGTGTGTGTGTGTGTGGTGGTAGTGTGTGGTGGTGGTGTTGGTGGTGTTGGTGGTGGTGTCTGTACATATAAGAATGAACATGTGTCCCTCATCAGTCCTTATGTATTGGTCGAATTGGCACCCAGACTACGACGGGCTTTACGTCAGCGGTATGTCGACCTCGTGACCCATATGAAATTGTTGGATAAGGACCCAGTCCATGTGGAAATTGAAAGAACAGCGTCCATGTTGAAAACCTCCAGCATGAACTGGAAAGCGGCGTATGTCAGAGCAATAGCACAAAAGAAACATTTGTTCGAACGCATCATTAAACGACGTTAAATCGTTAAGAAAGTGTGTTAAGGCGTTGAGACGGGCGTTAAGGCGTTGAGACGGGCGTTAAGGCGTAACGACGGGCGCTGACGGGCGTCACTGCATTTCGATGAATTGGTGTTAATTCCATGAAAATCAGAGCTTCTGAGCTAATTCACCAGGGCGTTGAAGCGTTAAGCTAAGTGTTGATGGGCGTTACTGTCTATAAAAGCAAGCGTATTTCCAAAAACACGCACAGTCGACGTTCAACCGTCAACATGGCTTATACTTGCTCTGAATGCGAACGCACGTTCACCAGACATTACGATATGATGCGACACCAGAAAAATATACATGGGATTGAAGACTCCGGGGAGTCCGTTGAGGCGGATGCTGATACAGAGACTGCTGAGAGTGTATCGACTGATACCGAAACAGAGATTGCTGAGAGTCTATCTAGTGATACGGAGATCTTGACCTCAGATAGTCAGCCTACGTCCGTGGAAAGTGATGCAGAACCTACCTTCTGGGATCGTATTATGACAGCAGCTATCAATACTTACGCTGCAGTGATCGAGGACGCCGGAGAGGATAATTTACAACAGGCGTACACCCAAATGCGCCCCCGCATCAGGAAAACAGCCATGGCGATCTATGAACAGTATACCTTACTACCGCTTGAAATGAAAGGCGACCGCACGCACAGGTCCATCATGAAGACCAAGCGTCACTTGGAAGAGGCTATGGGACTACCACCCACCGAGGCCCTGGAAAATGCGATCAGAATGCGCAAACAACTGTTTCAGGACATGCTGCCCGAAGAATATCCAGGCCTGCCCGACGACGCTTAGGTCACAGCGAGCAAAGATGGAATTTCTGAAATGGCGACAGACCAGAGCAGCCGAAAATACATCTAACGGACAAGAAGGAATATAACAGATGTAGCGCCAAATGGCGGCCTCTGATTGGACAAGAGTTTTCTTGAGTTCTAAACATACCCAACACGGCTTCCCCAGCGTGGGTGTGATGTAACATTGGGGAAAATAAACTATATGAAAAAAAAACTTCTTGTTGTTGTTGTTCTCTCAAGTGTCATCCTTGTTGTTTTTGTTCTCTCTCCGGTCTATATCATGGCGTCAAGGCGTTATGTTAGAGCGTTAAGGCGTAACTACGAGCGTTGACGGGCGTCACTGCATTTCTAAGAATTAGTGACAATTCCATGGAATATCTAGAAAATCAGAACTTCTGAGCTATTTCACCAGGGCGTTGAAGCGTTAAGCTTGACGTTGGCGGGCGTTGCTACAAGATGACACCTCACACTACGCATTCGGACCAAGGATGATTAGTGGCTCCCCTAGCTCCAAAACGTCTAACGGGACCCATACAGGGTCCAGTTTTCGACACTAGGTGACCACATCCCGACGAAATGGCCAGTTTTCGACACCGGATGTGCCGCCATCTTGAACATACGTGCGGCCATCTTGGACATGGCCCATAATGCACCGGGTCAAAATACTCGCTTCTGATTGGCTGAGAGCTCTGTGACGGATTTGAAATACTCGCTTCTGATTGGCCGAGAGCTCCACATTGCGTCTGCCCATGCGCAGAATGATATTCCTACCGCACACCCAACCCATCAGATGCCCCTTCGCGAATGCTTCACTTTGATACCTCACTCGACCCCATTGGACCATTCGTGGCTCCCCTAGCTCCCAAAACGTCTATTTTCATACCCTTTGGCCACCGCGCATGCGCAGAATGACGCTAGTTCAACCCCACACCCAGCCCATCAGATGCCCCTTCACGAATGCTTCACTTTGATACCTCACTCGACCCCATTGGACCATTAGTGGCTCCCCTAGCTCCCAAAACGGCTATTTTCATACCCTATGGCCACCGCGCATGCGCAGAATGCCGATATTTCAACCCCACACCCAACACATCAGATGCTCCTTCACGAATGCTTCACTTTGATACCTCACTCGACCCCATTGGACCATTAGGGACTCCCCTAGCTCCAAAACGGCTATTTTCATACCCTTCGGCCACCGCGCATGCGCAGAATGCCGATATTTCAACCCCACACCCAGCCCATCAGATACCCCTTCACATAGGCCTCACTTTGATACCTCATATGACCCAATCGGACCAATAGCGGCTCCCCTAGGTAACAAAACGTCTATTTCCATACCCTTTGGCCACCGCGCATGCGCAGAATGCCGCGATTTCAACCCCACTCCCAGACCATCAAATGCCCCTTCACATAAGCTTCACTTTGATACCTCACTCGACCCAATCGGTCCACTAGCGGTCCCTACAGATTGCCGAACACTTCCAAGAGTGGCTGTCATAGTCCAGACACGAGTTGTCTCCCTTGGAGCTATATACAGACCTCGGTGACTTTTTTCAAAAATTTCACCGATTCGCTCCGCAACACTTCCCATAATGTTCTACATGACGAGACGAGTAAAATAAATCCGAACAACCATACCGCAAATGTATAGAAGTAAGTTTCCCATTAGATTCAACATTGACCAGTGCACCAGTATGTGCCGAAGATTTATTTTTTGATATTTTTAAAAAAGCCTTGGATTCAAGGAATTATATCAATAAATAACTTTCTCGAATTGATTACAAGAATCAATTTATTTGAAGATAAATGATGTCATTTAGAAAAATATAGTCCTCAAAATAACGCGCTAATAAATCTCTCAGTTTTCATCAAACAAATTTGCGTTTTTTGAATAATGAACTTTTCCATTTCAATATTGCCTCAGTTGTTTAGTTAGGGCCTACAAGTTATTTTATCGTCGTGCAAAGTTGGAAGATTGAAAAAATCTACAAAAACTCGACCCCTCTCCACTAAATCATAAATAATTCATGAACAGGGCCGAACTTATAGAAGATCTACATGATTGGAACATTGTGTCGAAAGTTCGTGTTTGTACATCAAATAACAAGAGAGAAATTAGAATGGGGAAAAAACACTTTTTGGCGAAAAACTAAACGGAGAAAATGGCCAAAAACCAATCAGTACCTACTGCACCACAAATGGCTCGAATTTTAAAAAGTCATGTTTTTTTACTACAATGCACACATTTTATAATTTCTTATTCCCCCAACTTGTACGTTTGAGTGTGTACCTTGTGTCAAGCGGTATATTGGTGCAGGATGGGCGAAAATGAAAACTCAAAGACGTATCTAGATGATGGCGATGTAATGACAGGTGATCGGTGGCATCAACGCACTGTACATTGGTTCAGGCTGTGAAAACCTGGAAAGATGGAACGGCAGATATGACACCCGTCGTCGAACCTGGCGTGAATGCCATAATTGAAGTTAATCATACAATTTTCAAATCCTAATTGGCAAGTAGTAAATTTGGGGCATCTTAGCGTAAATTGCCGGATAATTTCCGGAGAATTGCCGGATAATTTCCGGAGAATTGTCGGATAATGGTTAGACTGTAACATGTACATGTTTATGGTATATGGGGATATAAACCCGATAAATATGTAATACATATGTTCTTAAATTATAGTATATATTATATTATTGTATAGTTAAAGTTTATTTTCAAAAAAAATTCCTCAATGGTGATGCGACATGGCGCAGACTGTATATATGCATTCAGACATCTTGTGTCATTTGCTACAGACCATATGGTTATCAAAACATATCGATTATTTAAAATTGTAACAGTGAGTGTTAATCTCCTGGTATTCAGTTATCTGACCTGCTGCCTGCCACTGCGCGCGTGGTCTAATGCGATTATCTCTCAATTAACCACTTCACGGTTATCCGAGTTGTCTTACCGTATACATCTGTGTTGACTTTTTGCCCCCGACAGTAAGAATGAGTACATAGTTATATAGTTAAAATTAACCTTGAATTTTAATACCAATTCATTCCATTATCAGGCACCTCTCCTGGTCTATAACTTTACTAATAAAATGGAGGGGTTTGTCGCTGATACGTCATGTAATCCTTTAGCGTTGTTTACCGTTTTAACTCAATGGTATGGGAACGGATGGTATGTACCGATAGATAGGACATCTTTCCTTCTATAAAACTATGACGGCTTTCTTGAAATTGTACCAACTATTATTTTTCTCTCTGCGATTACGAATATTTCTTAAATTTTCTCGAATGACATGGATTCTTTTAAGTGCGATTGCGGCATGTCATTTGCGTTTGAGACAAGTTTTCGAAATATACATGTGAAATACAACGTATCGCATTTTATTTTCCATAGAGTGAACACTTTTAATGTCAGTACACCGTTGAGTTACACAGTCTTGAATCTATTTACATTTAAAGCAAAATATTGTTATAGTTGAATATATAATTTGTTGTTTTATCCAATGAAGCTATTGATTCAAACATAAATAGAAAATCAGTGACAAATGCCGATGACTTGTTTAATAAAAAGGTCACTCTTCAGTGCCCTGGACAGCATGGAACGGTATTGCACTCGTTCATACCGCGATGAAAACCCGCATTGGACTCGACACTGGATTGGACTCGTCCAATATGATGTTGGTATGGTCTTTTTCTTATCGCCAATGTGTGCACACACTATGGCATCAACCCATCTAATTGCCCATTTTGAGCGATTATTCCCGTACACGCAAAATCACTTCATGAGCTTCTGACAATACAAGTATGGAATAAAAGCTACAGGTTAACATCACGTGATTGGATATATGATCTACTCGATATGCTACTCCTAATCACGGGTAAAATGTGTTTCAACGACGTCAATGATCGTGGACTTTTGAAGACTTTTAGCCTGGACGTTTGTTGATGTCTAAGGATTTCATGAATTTTGAGGCATATTTCATGACCATTTTTAGAAATTTGATGAGGTTTTAGTTTGGAGGTTCCATATAAATATGTCTAGGGACTTTTGAGAGATTTTTGTAGACTTTTATAGCCTTTCGAGGACTTGCATGAACTTTTACGAGGAATTGCCATGGACTTTTGAGGACTTGTCATGGACTTTCGATGACTCTCGTGGACTTCTGAGGACTTTTGAGGACTTGTCTTGGAATTCGAGGACTTTCGCAGACTTGCATGAACTTTTTACGAGGAATTGCCATTGACTTTTGAGGACTTGTCATTGACTTTCGAGGACTTCCGTGGACATTTGAGGACTTGTCTAGGACTTTCGTAGACTTCTGAGGATTTTTCATGGAATTTAATGGATGTTTATGGACTTACGAAGGATTTTGGTGGACTTCGATGATGTTTAAGGATTTCATGGATTTTGAGGCATTTTTCATAGCCATTTTTAGGAACTTGATGAGGTTTTATTTTGGAAGTTCCATATACATGTAAATATGTCTAGGGACTTTTGAGAGATTTTTGTAGACTTTTATAGCCTTTCGAGGACTTTTACGAGGAATTACTATGGACTTTTGAGGACTTGTCATGGACTTTGGAAGACTTTCATATACTTCGGAGGACTTTTCATGGACTTTGAAAGGAATTTTGATGATTTTAAAGATTTCAAGAAACTTACTACGAGGTATTATCATGGACTTGTAAGGGTTTCATGGATTTTGGGACCGTTTATGACTTCCATAAATATTTGATGTATTTGGGATAGTGTTACTGTTATTTCGGTGAGGCCGAAAGAGAGAACACAACTTCGGTTGTTAAAGTTCAAAGTATATATTTATTTATACAAATTAATTTAGTAAGGACAGTTTCAAAACGAACATACAAAATGGACATAACGATAATTCTTGTATCCATATGTCAATTTCATTGCCATAACCCTGTGAATGTGCTGAAGGTATATCGATAACAAATGTAATGGCACGCAATGGTTGAAGCAATTAATCAAAATGATTGCTCGGCTGTCTTGTCTATTCATGCGGCAAAAGTAGGTTTATTAAGAATTTACGCATTTCAACGGCAGATTATTCCGCTTCATCATTCGATAAGTCGTCTTCCTCACGCATCAGTTTCTTAGTCGCCATTACTTTCTGATGAATCGGGTGCTTCCGTAGTTTTCTCCATAACCTTAAATTATGGACGTAAAAATTTCGGAAAATTGTCTGTATTCTGGGTAAAAGCTTGTCGTATGCCATCTGCTGTGCAATTGATTGCCTCATTCCGTTTTCTTCGTAAGCTTCCGCAAGGACGTTTAGATCAGATCCATGATCAAAAATCGCTTTATCTGCGAAGAGATTCAACAAACAATCCTCATCCGAATCCTCATCACCATGTTCGTCATCTTCATCATCATCTTCATCTTCATCATCATCATCTTCATCCGTAACTTCACCGTCGTCATCATCGTCTACATTGTAGTACCCATGGTCACCATTGCCTTCATCATCATCATCATCATCATCATCATCATCGGCGTCACTAGCGTCGGTATCACTTGGATCACAATGATAGCCGAAAGTTTGAACTGAAGTACATTCATTTTTATTATTGCTACCAGGACTGGTAAATTTATCGATATTACCTCCTCCCACTTGGCAATACATTTCAAGGTTATTCGAAGTTCCCAGGACTGATGTGTGAAACATATTATCGCTATCGACGCATGGGCAAGCTCCGGTTTTCTGATGTTTTAACATGTTGGATCGATTGGCGAACTCACGAGAGCATTCATAGCATTGAGAACTCATATCTGCTTTAGAACGACCGTAACACACTTGTCTCACGAATTTGTCAAAGATGAATGAGAGAGTTAAACATCGACATTCGGCTATAGCGAAATCATTATCCGTCGACAGGGGGTATCGTTTCATGCGTCATTTGAGTTGGCATCGGCGGAAGTGACATCATCGCCCAAATTGACCCCTCGGAAGTCTATGAACGTTCTCGAATGTCCATGACAAGTCCTCAAATGTCCTCAGAAGTCTACGAAAGTCCTCGAAAGTCCAAGACAAGTCCTCAAGAGTCCACGAAAGTCCATGACAAGTCCTCACAAGTCTATGGCAATTCCTCGTAAAAAGTTCATGCAAGTCTGCGAAAGTCCTCGAAAAAGTCCAAGGCAAGTCATCAAAAGTCCTCAGAACTCCACGAAAGTCCTCGAAAGTCCATGACAAGTCCTCAAAAGTCCATGGCAGTTCCTCGTAAAAAGTTCATGCAAGTCCTCGAAAGATTATAAAAGTCTACATAAATGTCTCAAAAGTCCCTAGACATATTTATATGGAACTTCCAAACTAAAACCTCATCAAATTCCTAAACATGATCATGAAATATGCCTCAAAATTCATGAAATCCGTAAACATCATCGAATGTCCGCCAAAATCCTTCGTAAGTCCATAAACATCCATCAAAGTCGAAGAAAAGTCATCAGAAGTCTACGAAAGTCCTCCAAAGTCCATGACAAGTCCTCAAAAGTCCATAGTAATTCCTCGTAAAAATTTCATGCAAGTCCTCGAGAAGCTATAAAAGTCTACATAAATCTCTCAAAAGTCCCTAGACATATTTACATGTATATGAAACTTCCAAACTAAAACCTCATCAAATTCCTAAAAATGGCCATGAAAAATGGCACAAAATCCATGAAATCCTTAATCATCAACGAACGTCCAGGCTAAAAGTCCTCAAAAGTCCACGTCATTGACGTCAGTGAAACTCACATTTTACCTATGATTAGGAGTAGCATAACGGGTATATCATCAGTTCCAAAAATCGACACATCACGACGCCAAAGATTTAACAATCTGGGTTTCGCAAACTATCCGTTCCCATGCCATTGGCTCTCGCGGCTTGAACCATGATTACCGGTGCCCGATCAACAACACACATACAACGACGTACAAACAACGACAACAACAACATAAAGTACATTTTTGTGCATTTGTTAGAAGTACTCTTTCGAAGAATTTCGGCACTGAAAAGAGCCATTTAATTTTTTTTAACGTGTCCTTCACGTGTGCCGGCGAAGAAGGTTAACGGCAGCTCCCGTAAGCACTACTGCATATCAGATACCATTGTAAATACGTCGACGGTGGCCCTCGGCGTCGCGGGCTTGACGAAGATCACGTAGAAATGCGCAATACGCCGTCCAGACAGCTTCATGAACACGTCCTACCGGTAGCGCATCAAACACATCCAGTGCGAACATCTGGATAACATCTTCCCGGCCTGCGTTCTCTTTCAAGTCCGCGTACATGGCCATCAAGATCGCCCGGTACGCACGGGGACTGTCAACCACTAGTACCATTCTTGGCCAGACGGCAGTGCTTCTCACGGCCTCCATGTTTCAGTGAGATTTTACGTTGTCTGCTCGATTGTGCCAGCCTTTTGTAGTCGCCGGTATCATTCGAGGAAAATTTAAGAAATATTCGTAATCGTAAAGAGAAAAATAATAACTGGTACAATTTCAAGAACGCCGTCATAGTTTTATAGAAGGAAAGATGTCCTATCTATCGGTACATACCATCCGTTTCCATGCCATTGAGTTAAAACGGTAAACAACGCTGAAGGATTACACGATGTATCAGCGACAAACCGCTCCATTTTACAAATAAAGTTGTAGACCAGGAGAGGTGCCTGATAATGGAATGAGTTGGTATTAAAATTCAAGGTTAATTTTAACTATATAGTTATGTACTTATTCTTACCATTAACTAGTGGACATTACAATAAGAAAAAAAATTTCTCGCACGTAGTTAGCAAGAAAACCGCTATATCAGAATATGCAAGTCCAACGTCAGTCGAGATTTCGAACGAAAAAGCTTTATATAGCGCGACACGTTGAAACCACACTCGACGCGAAGAGGCTACAAAAGACTGTCAGTTAACATGGGTATACATTGGTGACGGTTACCTGAAGGAATGAATGGATGGATGAATGAATGAATGAATGAATGAATGAATGAATGAACGTTCGATACGCTATTAAGTCAGCTCATATACGCCGACATGAACTAACTACACCAGCACCGGGTTAACCCACAATGCGCTGCGCGTTTAACCCTATATATTTACAAATCATTTATTGGAGTACATTACGATTGTGACATGGTCCCCGGCAAGGGAAGGTATCGTCCCGATATTTATTGACTGACTAACTTACCCAGTCGTTCCACCTTAACCACTCCGGCGGTCTTCTAACTCTGCCAGAGCGTCTAGGAGCCATGATTTCGGGGCCAGCGTCCCGCTCGGACAACCGCCCTTCTGAAATATTTCGTTCTATATCGACCGTCGTACTCCGATCACACACTGGCGTACGTCGTCTTAGGTATCGTGGACTGAGCACAGGCACTTCTGGTTCCACCCGTCTCACCGATTTATGCTCCGCAGCAACCAACACCTCGACGTCCGAGTCGAATTCTGTTGACGAAGAAAGCGAAGACACCGAACATTGAACAGCCCTGTCTCTCAAAGGACGAGCTGGTTCCGAAACACTGGGACCTGGAAGCGGCTGAAACGGCAACAACATGTTACGATGCAGTACACGGGATTTCTTACCATCCTCCCGTTTTACCTTAAAAACGGGAATGCCTGCATTGGGTTGTGCCACAACCACATACGGACACTTTTCCCATCCGTCAGCCAGCTTGTGTTTTCCCTTGAGGCCCACATTCTTCACCAGGACGCGATCTCCGGGCAGTAATGTGGATTCTCGAAAACATAAACAAATGGGGAATAACCTGTACTGTCATGCTTTGTTGCATTAAAGGCGTGTACCATGGAAGGATCATATGTATTCCAATCAGATTTTTGATGTTCTGTGAGCGTTCCAAGCATGTTTAACAGTGTCTGATTGAACCGTTCACACATACCGTAACCTTCCGGATGGTATGGGGTGGTCCGGGTCTTCTCCACTCCTGCGATCATACATAACTCACGTATGAGTTCCGACTCTACATAACGACCCTGATCGCTGTGGAGCTTTCCCGGAAACCATAATGGACAACGAAATTGTCAAATAGAACCCTAGCTGTGGTGCGAGCGGTTTGATTACGAGTGGGAATAGCCTGAGCATGCCTGGTAAAGTGATCGATTATTACCAGTATACTCGAGACTCCACCCTTTGATGTTTCTAGCGAAAAGTAATCAACACAAGCCAATTCCATCGGTTGGGAAGTGGAAATACTCACCAAGAAGGCAGTCTTGTTCGCAGTTGTGGACTTTTTGCGAATGCAGGGCTCGCAAAATTTTATGTTGCGGGTTACATCGTTCGCAAGGCCGGGCCAGAAAAATCTCGAGCGCACAAGCTCCAGAATCCTGGAGATCCCCTGGTGGCCTATGTCATCATGAAGACCCTGCAAAACAAAATCTCGGCTTTCAGATGACAAAGCTAGTTGTATCACCTTTTCACCACCCCTGTAACACTCACGGAACAGTACCCCATCTTTAAGAACTAGTTTGACCCAGTCACGAAGAATTAAGCGAATATCTCTATCTTCTTGTGATTGTACACGACGAGTTGGTTTGTTACCCTGCTCAAGGAAATATATCACTCTACTAATCGACTGATCGTCTAGCTGCGATTTTCGCCATTTGACAGAATCAGACATTAACGGTAAACACACCTGTGCAACGATGACACACCCAGGGAAACTTACCTCAGTTGCTTGGTTCTCAACAAAGCCCAATGATTCCACCACAGGCCTCAAGTCTGTAGTTTGCCTTAACGACATCCATGTCAAGAGCCTCCATTGGTTGATCTCGGGAGAAGCTTGGATGACGTTTGTGAGCGGGGTAGTTGCACTCGACGTTCTTCACGCTTCGACTGGCATATGACACAACCCGGTCCACACCATCCTGCGTCTGATACAAGACCGCTCCCAAACCGTCTGCACTTGCGTCAACGTGTAAAAGGAATGGAAGGCTGTAGTCTGCATAGGCCAGGATCGGGGGTGATTTCAGGGCCAGGATGACGGTGTCAAACGCCAACTGGTGCTTAGTTTAGCAATCTTTAGCTCTACTACATAAAAGAGATATCATTCATGGGATGTTTCTTTGTTTATAGAGTTGCTTGAATTTCTCATTAAAAATATCTATGTGAAATTTGGCAACACAATATATCAGCAGCATATAGGTATTCCAATCGGTACTAATTGTGCAGCCCTGTTGGTTGACCTGTATATGTTCTCTTATGAATATAACTATATGCAGGCGCTTTCAAAAACCGATCCATTCAAAGCCCGTTCCTTCTCATTCACCAAACGCTATATAGACGATCTTCTCGCTGTGGATAATCGCTATATAAATGACGCAGTGAAGGATATATATCCACCTTCACTGGATTTGAAGGAAACTACAGATAGCCCTACAGGCACATATTATTTAGATCTCTATCTCTATAAAAATGAAGCGGGCATTCTCTCTCGTCGACTTTATGACAAAAGAGATGATTACAATTTCGACATCGTAAACTATCCCTTTCTGGATAGTAATATTCCAGTGGGACCTGCATATGGCGTATACATATCTCGCTTAGTAGTATTTGCTAGATCCTGTGTTAAATGTGATGATTTTAATCAACGTCACAAAACATTGTTGCAGAAACTTATAAAACAGGGCTATTCCACCAAGCGCCTCCACTCAAAGTTTCTCAAATTTGGCGATACATATCGCATGCTGATAGCAAAATACGAACGTAGCGTGCAAGATCTGTGGCGCTACGTTTCGTAACTTGTGTCTAATTCCGCTTAACCCGGGGCTAGGGACCATATGAACCCATGTACTTCAAGATCCTCATGGTACTCATATGAACAGTCACAATCAAAGCGTGACTGAGATACATCATTCCTTAGATGACGACTTTACAACGAATATTATGGATTAAGAATACTGATCAGCGATACGGATTTGATATTTTTGGAACATCATGATGTCTTGCCGGCATCATTGAAAACTGTTGACCGCTTCTCTCTTGCAGGAAACAAGCCTATGTTTATGTATACTATGATTGTCTTTTTGAATTTGGTGCTAATACTGTTATATGGAAAATGGAATAGGTCTTTGGATTATGGACGCGGATATTCTCTAATGGACGACGGCTGGATTATGAATGACGGACTAGACGCTTGTAATCAGAGTCCCAAACCCATCTCTGGGATCGGGTCGAGTTTCTTTTCGAACGCGACTTCTTTGGTTGTCCTGAAAGTAGATCATTGAGAGATTTTACAATCTTGGCATAGTTTTGAACATAACGCCGATAATACCCGGCAAACCCCAAGATTTGTTAAAATTCTTTAACATTCCTGGGCATGGGCCATCGTTTCAAAGCATCAACCTTATCAGGGTCTGCCTCTATTCCATGTTCAGAAACTATATGTCCCAAATATTTGACTTTGTTTTTAAAGAACTCACATTTGAACGGCTTTACTTTTAGACCATGCTGTTCTAGACGCGCAAGTACATTTTCTAACCGAACAAGGTGCTTTTCAAAAGTTTTGGAGAAAACGATGATGTCGTCTATGTGGACTAAGCATTCCTTTAGATTAACATATCTTAGACATTTCTTCATCAACCGCTGGAATGTCGCGGGAGCATTCGTTAGACCGAAAGGCATGCGATTGCATTCGTTAAAACCTAACGGGCCAACAGAGAATGCAGGCTTAGGCTTGTCCTCCTTAAGTTCCACCTGCCAATAGCCTGATCGAAGGTCCAATTTAGTGAAATATTTAGCTCCAGCCAAAAAATCTAGTGTTTCCTCAATTCTAGGCAATGCGTACGCATCTCGTATTGTCCGGGAATTAAGCTTCCGGTAATCAAGACAAAATCTCAGGCTATTGTCTGGTTTCCGTACAAGAACGACTTCGGAGGAGAAAGTACTGCTAGATTCTCTAATTGCCCCGACAGCTAACATTTCCTTTAAATGGTCTCTTACCTCCTCCATCAGTGCTGGCGGTATCCTCCGATGTGCCTCTTTGAACGGAGCGTCATTCGTCAGATTTATTCCGTGTTTTACCGTAGATGTCCGGCCAAGATCCAAAGAAGACTTCGACATAGCACGAGACCAGCGATTAAGGAGTTGTTCCCCCTGCTTAATTTGTTCCAGGGTAAGATTCAGATTATCACTTCGTAGACCGATTCCGAACTCCTCAACCACGGGCTTGTGCGGATGTGCAAGCGATGACGTCATCGATTCTTGTGTACGTAAAGAACCCTGACCACCTGGCGGAGGAAGGCCCGACTCAACCTGGAGTTCACATAATCTACTTTTGGGACAAAGAGTTATGGTTCTTGCAGACATATTACATATCCTTACAGACACACCTACAGACGACCCTTTTGGGTTGTATTCAACAACCTGTGGACTAACACACAGGTTGCTGCACAAACCAACATTACCTTGTTCAGCTATGACCAATTGGCTCACCTTGG